>CAXKWD010000009.1:146315889-146581611 GCA_964059195.1 Ectobius pallidus
AGAAGGAGAAGAAGGAGAAGAAGGAGAAGAAGGAGAAGAAGGAGGAAAAGGAGGAAAAGGAGGAAAAGGAGGAAAAGGAGGAAAAGGAGGAAAAGGAGGAAAAGGAGGAAAAAGGAGGAAAAGGAGGAAAGGAGGAAAGGAGAGGAAAAGGAGGAAAAGGAGGAAAAGGAGGAAAAGGAGGAAAAGGAGGAAAAGGAGGAAAAGGAGGAAAAGGAGGAAAGGAGGAGAAGGAGGAGAAGGAGGAGAAGGAGGAGAAGGAGGAGAAGGAGGAGAAGGAGGAGAAGGAGGAGAAGGAGGAAAAGGAGGAAAAGGAGGAAAAGGAGGAAAAGGAGGAAAAGGAGGAAAAGGAGGAAAATGAGGAAAAGGAGGAAAAGGAGGAAAAGGAGGAAAAGGAGGAAAAGGAGGAAAAGGAGGAAAAGGAGGAAAAGGAGGAAAGGGAGGATAGGGAGGAAAGGGAGGAGAAGGAAGAAAAGGAGGAGAAGGAGGAAAAGGAGGAAAAGGAGGAGAAGGAGGAGAAGGAGGAAAAGGAGGAGAAGGAGGAAAAGGAGGAAAAGGAGGAAAAGGAGGAAAAGGAGGAGAAGGAGGAGAAGGAGAAGGAGGAGAAGGAGGAGAAGGAGGAGAAGGAGGAGAAGGAGGAAAAGGAGGAAAAGGAGGAAAAGGAGGAAAAGGAGGAGAAGGAGAAAAAGGAGGAAAAGGAGGAAAAGGGGGAAAAGGAGGAAAAGGAGGAAAGGAGGAAAACGAGGAAAACGAGGAGAAGGAGGAAAAGGAGGAAAAGGAGGAAAAGGAGAAGAAGGAGGAGAAGGAGGAGAAGGAGGAGAAGGAGGAGAAGGAGGAAAAGAAGGAAAAGGAGGAAAAGGAGGAAAAGGAGGAAAAGGAGGAAAAGGAGGAAAAGGAGGAAAAGGAGGAAAAGGAGGAAAAGGAGGAAAAGGAGGAAAAGGAGGAAAAGGAGGAAAAGGAGGAAAAGGAGGAAAAGGAGGAAAAGGAAGAAAAGGAGGAAAAGGAGGAAAAGGAGGAAAAGGAGGAAAAGGAGGAAAAGGAGGAAAAGGAGGAAAAGGAGGAAAAGGAGGAAAAGGAGGAAAAGGAGGAGAAGGAGGAGAAGGAGGAAAAGGAGGAAAAGGAGGAAAAGGAGGAAAAGGAGAAGGAGGAGGAAAAGGAGGAAAAGGAGGAAAAGGAGGAAAAGGAGGAAAAGGAGGAAAAGGAGGAAAAGGAGGAAAAGGAGGAAAAGGAAGAAAAGGAGGAAAAGGAGGAAAAGGAGGAAAAGGAGGAAAAGGAGGAGAAGGAGGAGAAGGAGGAAAAGGAGGAAAAGGAGGAAAAGGAGAAGGAGGAGAAGGAGGAGAAGGAGGAGAAGGAGGAGAAGGAGGAGAAGGATGATGATGATGATGATGATGATGATGATGATGATGATGATGAGACGTACCGTATTAGTCTCCGGCTGCAAGCACCGTACATCTTTATCAAAAGTAATTCCATGAGAGATTACAAGAACATCAATATATTTGCAAGAACACATCGATATATTTACGAGAACAAAGTTCGAACGAATTGATTCGAAGAATTGATCAGAGTTCCCAATGCTATCAATAGTGCGCATCACAAGATGCAAGGAGCGTGGTAGTTGCTTACATCAAAACACTAAAGAAGTACATCAACTGGCTTGTGCCGAATCGAAATTGTGTTTTTAAATAAAGTAAGTAAAAGTAAAAATCAGTAAACATTTCTATTATTTCAATTTCCAAACAAGTTACGTTGTAAAAAATGTGTTTTTATTCTTCCCAATGGCAGCATAAGACTCGTTAACCACTGCTGTTGATGCCCTATGTTTCCTTTAACGAGCTGACATTTTATCAGATAAAACTTCATCCTTGATATCCGTGGAAGGATATAAGATAAACGATCATGATAGGTCTATATCCAAGGAATTGCTAAACGTTATCGATCAATATCAAACACGTGTATGAGTGGAATAGTGCTCTTAATAGTATATTGCGATACAAGTGCCGTAAGGCACGTTTACGGGTCGAGGAAACAGATTGAAAACCCGAGGCGCAGTCGAGGGTTTTTAAGTTTTCGAGACCCGTAAATGCTTTTACGGCCCGTGTGTTGCATGCTATTTTTTGCCCGATGATTATTTATATCAATTTAATTATATTAATTGTGATAATACCTGAAAATATTATGTAAATACATTCTTGAAAATAGATGTGATTCGCATGTGTTTGTTGTTATGGGAACCGAATATTTGTCCTGGGGGCCGTGTCCATAAAGGCTTGTATTATGAAGTGTATCGTAATGAATTATGACGTGGCGCTTGGACCGTAAGTAATTTAACCTCATCGCAACGCCCTTAGCAACACGATTGTGTGGGAATGTCAACTTACGATCCATGTAAACAACTTTCGTAAGTAACACTTACTAGCTAAGGAGTGCAAAAACTAATATAACCTGTCACTAACCTAAAATTTAGCTATAACTTTTAACTTAATGCAGAAGTCTTTTTACTCTTCCACACCTTTTGTAAAACATGGCACGAACCACGTGCTATTCAGAATACAGATGCTAAACTAACAATGTTCCTAACCTAACCCAACCTGTCACTGACCTAGAATTTACCTATCATTATTTAAATAGTTGAATTGAAATACTTTCTATAACGTGCTTTATTTCCCTTGGTAAACTTCTGGACGGCCATTTCGCAGGTGGTGTTCCTGCATCATCAGCAGAGTGTCAACTGAAGTCTACTGGAGTCTGCCAACTGAGGGTGTCTGTTATGGTGGGGGTATATCGGAGGTGGGGGTAGGTGGTGGGGGATTTCTTTTGACTGGATGTATTATTGTGTCAAATAACATGTGTGATCTCAAATTGATTTGGTTATGTTGGGTGTGATTTTGTGTGTTTGTAGATTTTGAATTGTTCGAGTGTGTTTAATTTCTTGCTTTTGTGTGTGATGTGTAGTATTTCAATGTCAGTGTTTATGTTTTCATGGTTTTGGTCTGTTGTGATGATGTGTTCTGCGAAATTTAATTTGTTTTGTGCTTGGTGAATAGCATTGATGTGCTCTTTGTATCTGGTTCGAAATGATCTGTCTGTCTGGCCTGGGTCAGTCTTGGCATTTGAGTTTGTCTGCAAGTTTCACCATATTTCAAATTTTATGAAATAAGGTTAGGACTGTCTCCGTCGGTCTGATTCATCCTACATCTTAAGGTGTAAAGGAAAATGTCATAAAGATAGTGGAAAGTAAAGAATTAAAATTTTTTTAACGTACGGTATTTAGTTATAATGACCTATAATTAATACCCCAAATATTAATAATATATGCTTCTTTTAAACATGGGATGTAAAATTAGGGGCCCGTAACTTTTTTTTTTTTTTTAGACATTTTAGAGGTCCTCGGGTTCAAAAAGGTTGAGAAACCCTGCGCTATGTAAATGGGACCACATTGCCTTAACCTCTAGTTAAGCGGAATAAGAATTCACTAAAGTTAGACTGGATTAACCGGAGATTATGTCCATAGGTCACAGCATAGGTCACTTCGAAATTTAAAAAATCGAAGCTGACAAGACCCGCAGAAAAATTTGCGAAGCTTCCCACATCGCGGAGAGTGGAGAAATCTGTCTCAATAACTATGAGGGGGATTTGGGGGAGCCATGGCTAAGCAGTATTAAGAATTTGCGAAGTAAAAGACCCTTACCTAAATTTCCCTGCATTTCCCCAGGATGTGAAAATGACTAACATTCCCAACGCGTAGATACAGGAACACTATAGAAGCAACAGATACAGAGAACGTGAACTTGAGGACAATACAAGCAACGACGAACAACAACAACAACTACAACAACAGTTGAACAACACGACCGTTTGTGAAAGAAGTGATCCATATAATCAGTCTGACTGAGGAAGGCCTGGAGGGCGGGCTGAAACGTCTTGTGTTATGTGTTTTTTTATTGTTTTTAACCGATCTTTTAACCACTATCATAACTAAGTGTTTTTATCAAGTGTTCATCACTTTTATGTTACGGAGATTATGGTTTATTAATCAGGAATAATGTGGAAAAACTCATGTTAAGACTTAAACCAACTTTTAAACCTTGTTTGTAATATGGTACTGGACCTAAGGCTCTACTGGGAACATATATTTTTATGTCGTGCTTCTACTAAGTATGAGAAATCTTTAAGTGTAAACTAATTTTTTTAAATGTTGGTGATAGGATCTCTTTTAAGATTTGTTTTTGAGGTAAGCTCATTTTCTCTCAATATTCCTAGAAGTGGCAAGATTAATTTATGCTTTCTTTTAGCTAGCTGTACAGAGAAAGGAAATGGTAGCACTGAACTTAATTTTAAAGAATTAAGGTTCATTTAGTGCTTTTTCTGGTGCAAAGCAGACCACAGTACCCCATCACCGATAAGTTAATGTGTTAGTGGGACAGAAGAAGCATCCATTACCATGCATATTACCTTACACCATTACCCTAAGCTAATTAGATAACATACGTACTATCTTTTAAACGAGTCCTTGAACATTTTTGCAATTTCTTTCATTTCTGAAAGATTTTGGGGACTTAGGCAGCTCAGCAGCCCTTACTGGTAACTGAACTGGTAATATCTTTGACACATGCTATGTTTTCTTGCTTTTCTGTTCAGTAATACAAAATAGTTTTTGATTAATGCGCTTTCATTCACAAATGATCCAATGTTTTTTTCAATTAGATTATTTGCTCTAGAAGAGTATTAATCAAAACCATTTTGTTCAATTGGAATACGAGAAGAAATGTTGCAAGAGCAGTGCGCTAACCAACTGATCTTGTGGAACATTATAGAGGGATGAGCCATCTAGAATAATCTCATCTCAATTTAATGGACCACTCTTTGTTCAGTTTAAAAAAAAAAATTGGGATTGGAATATTTACAGTCTGTCAATGACTCATTTAAAGACTTCAGTATGTACCGTATATTCTACTACATCGACTACATTCTACAGTTCCGGTACTTTGTTCTACATCAACCAGAATAATCTAAACTAAGTAGGCCTAGATTCATGCAGTACTGTACTAGCAGACTTGCATTGCACCATTAAGCACCATGAAATTTTAATTCTGAATTGATAAATTTTGTCTTTAAGATACACTTTACTCTTTAAAGTGCATTTTATCAGACAACTCATGTTCGACCACCGTTTTATGTTAAATTAATGGTAAACCTTACTGGATAATGTTAGTTAGGAAAGTAAGGTTAGTTGGTAAATTTACAGTGGAATAATGTACAACCATACCATTAAAATTACGTTGGGAAAGCAAAGTTAGTGGGTAAAACGTTGGAATATTACAGTGGATTAAGGGACAACGGTACTACACAAGTTACCAGGTATGTTAAGAAATAGTATATTGCGATTCAAGTGCCGTAAGCGGTGCATACAGATCAAAGAAAGAGTTTGAAAAAACGAGGCGCTTGCACAGAGTTTTTTCAATTTCCGAGATCAGTTATGCGCTTACGGCACAAGTATTGCATGCTATTTTTTGCACGATGATTATTTATATCAATTGAGATATTAGCTGAAAATATTATGTATATAAATTATTGAAGACAGATGTTTATTTCAGAAAGTGATTTGCATATGTTGGTTGTTATGGGGACTGAATATTTGTCGTGTTGAAGTCGCCACAAACTAGGGGGCCTTGGTTCCGGTCTTCCATAAAGGGTTGCTTTAAGATGATTTTACTTACGGCACTTGTGCTTTTATGTAATTTTTACTGCACGGAGATTTTTTTCATAGCAACCAGATTGCGTGCGGGAATGACCAGTTACGATCCAAGGCAACAATATTTGTAAGTACCACTAATTAGTTACATCGTGCAAAAACATGTTAATGGTGTAGCCTATACAGTTAGAATTTTACAGTGGAGTAAGGGGGAACTATACCACACAAGTTACGATACTTTAGGAAAACAAGGTTAGTGTGTTGACAATATTATGGTGAAATAAGGGGCAACCTAGAACTAACTAAATCCTAAAGAAGGGTTAGTGGGTTAACAATAATATGGTGAAATAAGGGGCAACCTAGAACTAACTAAATCCCAAAGAAAGGTTAGTGGGTTAACAATATTACGGTGAAATAAGGGGGGCAAACTACAACTAAAATAATCGGAACTCCTTCAGAATAGCGTAGCCAGCCATGCTCTGCCATTAGCGACTATGCCCCTCTGAACCACAGGGAACAAAAGAGAAATGATCAATGCAAGGGTAAAATTTCCCGTTGCAGAAGATTCAATGTGAGACATAATAAACCCCGCGCTGATCAGTATATTGCTCCTAAACTAATACAAATATTCCTAACCTAACATAACCTGTCACTGACCTAGAATTTGGCTGTCACTACTTCTAGAAGCCTTACTACACTTCCACGCCTATCGTAAAACATCGTTACATGGTACGAACCCCGCACTATGCAGAATACTGCTGCTAAACTAACATGACTGTTCCTAACCTAACAAAACCTATCACGGACGTAGAATTCTTGGTAAAATCCCATCTACGGGGACCATTTTTTAGAACCGAGATTCTCTTCATAAAACACTTATATCACACGAATTTTGTTATAGATAGATTTGTGGAGAGGAGATGTTGTATTGGCGAATGATTTGGTCCAGCCCACCCGCCCTAATTGATACACTTTCTTTTATATCACGATCTAGCGAAAACTCCCTTCTTCTCCACCATTTTTCTGTCCTCATCCTCCTGATTGGACGTTGGAGGTGTGACGTCATATCTCTAAACAAGATATGATTGTGGATGAACAGTGTGACAAACCTACAAAGGTACAAGCCACTTGCTGCTCGTAAGAAATAGTGGTTGTGCTATTCAGTATATTGCTCCTTAACTAACATAAACGTTCCTAACCTAACAAAACATCGGAGGTATTCAGTACATTGCTCCTTAACTAACATAAACGTTCCTAACCTAACAGTTGGTAACCGTGTATCGCTCATAAACAAAAAACATCACACAGTCCGTGGAAATGTGAATATCGCGTGAATTGGTCCCGTAATTGGGATTATGCCGAATTCTTAATGTAGAAGCTTTTTAACCCTTCCACATATTTCATGAAACATCGTTACAACAGTCGTTTATCTGCCATTTATTCAACCGGCATGTAATAATATTCGTAATATTGGCAACATTGTAGACTTGGTCCCACTCTGTATGGTCCGGTTATGATGGCGGTCACCTTATTCTCAAGTTTAGCGAAATAATCTTTAAGATTATAGTCAAATAGTTAATAGTTAATAGTCAAATAGTCAAATAGTCAAATAGTCAAATAGTCAAATAGTCAAATAGTCAAATAGTCAAATAGTCAAATAGTCAAATAGTCAATATGGATAAGGCACCTTACAGTTTCCTACCTAATTACCTGCGCATAATATACATGGAGACGTAGCAAACTAATTCTTAAAATAAATTAAACACCTTGAGCCACAGAGGAACGACTTGTGCAAGGGTAAAATTTCCCATCGCAAAAGATTCAATGTGAGACATAATAAACCCCACACTACTCAGTATATTGCTCCTAACCTAACATAACATAACCTGTCACTGACCTAAAATTTACCTATCATTTAACTAAATGCAGAAGCTTTTTACCCTTCCACACCCTTCATGAAACATCGTTCGGCATGTAGTCATGATTGTAATATTGGCCACATTGTAGACTTGGTCCCACTCGGTATGGCCCGGTGGTCACCTTATTCTCAAATTTAGCACAAAATAATTAAAACAATACTAACATGCGAATCACTCATATGCGAATATTCATAAACTTAACGATTCATAAATATAATTGAACTGCTAAAAATCCGCCTTTTAAGTGCATTCCACAAATAGATGCACCACCTGGGAAAATCTACCTCAGATTCAAGTTCCTTTACCCAAAAAACTCCAAAGAGAGTTCCATTAAAATCGATAAATGTTTCCATATTTAGGAATCTTGCATCCAATTGTGTAAGAAAACAGAGCTCTCATCCCGTAACATTAAAAACAAATGAATCCATCAGAGCGAAGTAACAAAATTGTACTGACTTATTCTCAAGTTATGACAAAAAAGGCAAGGCCACCTCAGATTGATTCTACAATTGAAAATATAACAAAAACTGATGCTTTGACAGTGCAAAAAAACTAATATTTTCTGATTTATGAATAGCGTAGAGCTTTATCACTGGTACTCACTACTAAATTGCGGTATTTTGTTACCTGTTGGAGCGCTTTCAACCGCATGGAGCGGCCATCTTCAGCAACTGACTTCCGTGGTGTTGTTGTTGTTGTTGGGAAGACATTTCTGGATAACTGTATCGTACAGCGCGTGCGATTTGAATTGTAACTGTTCGTTTAGGATGTTGGTGTTGTCTTGTGTGGTGTGTCTGTATATTTCATATTGTTCGAGTGTGTTGAGTGTGTGACCTTTGTGGTTAATGTGTAGGATTTCCATGTCTGTATTGATGTTTGCGTATTCGTGTCCTGTGGTTATTATATGGTTTGCATAGGCAGAGTCTGTGTTTTGTTTGAGAGCTCGTATGTGTTCTGTGTATCGTGTTTTGAAACTTCGGCCTGTTTGTCCTATGTAGAATTTTGGGCAGTCGTTGCATTTTAGTTTGTAGACTCCTGGGTTGTTGTATTTGTTTGTGTGTTGTTTGTTGTCTGTGGGTTGTATTTTGTTGATTGTTTTGTTCTTTGTTCTGAATGCTATTTTCTGTCCGTTTTGAACTCTATTACTCACGAGCAAAAGCAAAAATTAAAAATGCAGCTTCGAGGTGCATTCAGCCACCCTTCAGTTTATCAATGTCAAAAATTTCAGATCTTTTGAGTGCAGTAGATTTAGCTAGGCATCGCACACAGACACTTCCTCTTATTATATAGATACGGTACTGAGGAATAGACCCTTTGTTAGCAGCGTTAGGAAAATCTGATTTGTAAGGCCTACCCGATAAAAATCTTTTTAATGGTTAAAATATTGGTAAAGTCTCATTGTGGAGGGCCCTTATTTTAACATAGATTCTCTTCACACCTAATATCGCATGTATTTTGTTATAGATAGTTATAGAGATTTCTTGAGAATGATTTGGTCCAACCTACTCGCACTCACAACCGTGGAAAGAAAGAAAGGGCCCCAGGGACAAGTTTTCCCGGGCCCCCATCAAATATTAAATTCTCTACCCAACTCGCCCTTTATAATGTACGCAACAAAAAGATTATGTAATGATATTACATAATTATTAAGTGCCAGAATGGTATCGGTACTTTATGAGATTGTTTGGTAGACAGGAAAATATGTCCGTCTGTCCTTGTGTCTGTAAGCGCGATAACTCAAGTACGCTTTATCAGATTTTTATAAAACTTGGTATACCATTTATAATGCCCATGTGACAAAGCCTATTGATTTTGGACCAAATTGGTCAACTGAAGCTGGGCACGAAAAGGAATAATAGGCCTACATTACAAAGTTCTAATTAGGAACAATTTTATCTGTACGTACCAGTTTAATCTTTTGAAAATTATGGATTTATGATTTTAAATGCCGAATGTGAGACTTACTGTTGAGTCGAAAAGGATTTCATTTGCAAATAGCAATTTTTCTTCAAGAATAATCTGTTTCAGATTAACTGATTAATTCCGTGTCACCGTTATACGACAAGAAAATGCGTATAAAAATAAACACATAGGCCTAAAACATAACTTGTGCCTCAAAACCTGCATTATCGGCCCTCCGCATCGCAACTTTACAAATAAATATTTATCATTACAATTAAATAATAAAAATAGATATTACAATTTGTTCCATCCATGTCCATGGCAGCAGATCAGATGAACGACCCGAGCTTCGAAACACGACTCTGCATCTCCATTTTCAACACCATTCGATCCGGATGTAAGTGTACCCTGTGAACACAAGGAAAATATTAGAATAAATCTATGATCAGTAGGGTTTGGATGTTTATGACCTAAAAAAGTGGTAAATATGACTGCAAATATGACCTTAAAAATGACCAAATAGGTCATTAATAAAATAATGTATTTTCTAAAAATATATGTTTCAATTTAAAATGTTTATTGACACTAAATTATTACAGCAAATTAATTCAATCAGATAATCACTTTTTAACAATTTTACAGATGATTTACAGTTTTACTTGTAAAAAATTTCTAATCTGTTAATGTATCCAGATCCAATGCAAATGTGAACTGAAAATATTTTTAAAACATGTCTAGTGGAAGTTGTTAACAACACGGAGGAAGAAGTAATTGTGCTATTACTTGTTATTCTCCCTTCACATTTCAGTTACAGCAAAACCAAAATATTCAAGACTTTTTCGAAAAAAAAATTAAAGGCTAGTTTACATGATGACACTACGTTTCGTAACCACTTTCATGAAAGTGATTTCGTGAAACTAATTACACACATTTTCTTTCCAATGCAACCACACATTTCATGTTATTTCTGAAGTTCAAGTTATTAAGATCCCATGTAAATGTTTGAAACACGTACAAATACAGGCATTTCACAATTTCCTCACTTCCCCATTTCATTTTACGAAACGCGAAAAAGCTAAATAAGCGTAAAATATCAAAATTACTGTTATAGTTTCTTGAAAAGTTTATAATCAGCCGAAACTGCATAGTGTCGTAACTCATTGTTCCCAGTACATCTAGCGCTTGCGCATTCAAGTAAAAAACAGTTGCG
This sequence comes from Ectobius pallidus, assembly GCA_964059195.1. Lineage (NCBI taxonomy): Eukaryota > Metazoa > Arthropoda > Insecta > Blattodea > Ectobiidae > Ectobius > Ectobius pallidus. Next base: position 146,326,613 of record CAXKWD010000009.1, read on the forward strand.
AAACTCAGTTACGAAACCTAATTTCGTCGTGTAAACTAGCCTTAAGACAATTTAGCACACATACTGCATAATTGTGCTCTTTCACAGAATTTATAACTGAAATATGACATTACACTTACAAACACGACCAAGACCATGAAAATGACCAAAATGTGTCTTTATATGCAAAATAAAAACGGTCAGATTAGGATAGAAAATGTGCAATTCATGTTAAATTTGTTTTTGGAGAGAATGGAGGTCAGGATAAAAATATGACATGTCATAAACATCCAAACCCTATTGATCAGTTATTGAAAGAAAGCCTGAAGGGCTTTGATAATTTAACCAGATTTATCTAGATCCAGGGTTCAAATTAAAAGGGGGAGGGGGAAGACTTCCCCCCTCTCTTCAAACAATTTCCCCAGCCCGCCCAATAAAAATATTTCCTTGCCAGGGATATATTTTTTACACTTCATAAGCTTCAGTTTAAAATTTAAATTCAATTACTAAAAACACACCCATTTCTTCATAATGCCTTTGAATGGTAACACCAACACAATTGGTACTAATAAAATTTATCTAACAAGCATTGACTTACACAGTGAAACTATTAAGTGCGACAATGGGCATGATGTAAGGAGGTTTATATTAATGCTTTGTGTTGGTTTCTTTTTTCTGGCAATAATGCTGTTGTGAAGGAAGTTTGTTATGACAATGAGCGATAGGTGTTCTGCGGTAGTCTGTCAAGTATATGTATACAGTAATGTCCCATTTACTTGTAATCAATACTTTTAAAAAAATGTAATTTCTACTTGAAATTTACTTCTGGAAATAAAATTGTAATTGTTACAATTTAGTAGTCTTTAATATTAGTATCATTCTTGCTTGCTATATTGTCATCACTAATGTTTTTGCAACTAATATCCAAATTAGAGTTAAGTTACTCAATGTTTGTGAAAATATTCTCATTGATTTGTTTTTTTATTAATAATTTGTGCCCAAAACAAACCAAAACAAACCAAAAACAAGGAATTTTTAGGTACTGCCATTTTGTAAAGTAATTGTAATTGTAATTTTACTGATTACTTTTTGAAAAGTAATTTATAATTGTAATTAAGTAAAATGTCTCTAAGGTAATTGTAATTCAGTCCAATTACCGGTACTTTCTTTTTGTATTTTTCCCATCACTGTATGTATATGTATATGTATATGTAGATTTAGATATCTCATTCTATAGATCCTTTGTTGATTGAGGCTCAAGGATATAGAACATGTTTTACAGAGAGTTGATGTTCTTAAAAGTTGGCTAAATTTTTAATAAAAAGCATAAAATCAGTGAAATATCAGGCAGGCCTAATAGCAAATGATTTAATGGCATGGACATGTATCAGTGCAAATATATTGGTAGTGGAAACTGTGATAGTAGTGTTGGAGTTTAGAGGCCCTTCAACAACTAAGGTCATGGGGCCTGTCGAAGGTGGGGAAGAAATTTTACTTTATTCTAGATCAGGGAATAGAGGCCGCTATCACATAAAAAGTCTGGAGATTCTACTGGCATCGTCACACAGAATGTCTTACAAACTTAGCCCATGAAGGTGTTTTGTTTGAAAGGGTAAAGTGACAACGTACTCAACCACGAGATGTCGAACAGTAAGGGGGGACATCACATCTTGGACAGACAGGTAGAGGTTCACAACGGAGAAAGGGAAGCTGTGATATTAGGTACAATTATGTTAGTACTCTGGACCCGCATTTAATCTCAAAAAGTTTTATTTGAACTCTGTTTAGATCCCTTTAGCTTTCAATTAAAAAGTTAAGGCACATTAGTCAATGTTTAAAGAAGTCCTTATACTCAATATTAATATAAGTGTTGCATTTAACAAGTGCCGAAGTGAATAACGCTAGAAGTGCAATCAAATTATATTTCATCAGGTTTACCATGTAGCTAGATTCTGATTGCATTGAATACTACTGTAGAGTACAATTACTTCCACAAAGTCTCTGGGTTTTTACGTGTATACCTTAGGAGCGAGTGTCACCATTCCTAGAGTTCCTGTCTAGGGGAGGTAGCTGCACCCTGATTGGTTCAGCTCTTCTATCCCACTCCACATGTTGTCTCTCTCTGTCTCGCTGCGGCATTATCCTTCCACTCAACTATTGTAGTATTTTCTACGACTGGAAACGTGCTGCGTGATCTTCACTCTGTGCTCAACAGCACAAAGTGATCTTACGCCCATGGGAGTCTGCACAAGCTGGTAACGAGACGTAACTAGAAGCTCGCTGGGTGGGTTAAGTCTTCAAGGCCAGAGACTTTGTGGAGGTAATCGTACTCTACTTCATTCTTGTGGCGAGTATAAAAACCTCTAATAATTTATGCAGGAATTACAGTTTTACTTCTAAATGAGATATGCGTGTTTTCAACAACTTATTCATGAAACTTATGAGTATGTATGATAAAAGGGGAAAAATGTTTTATGCCACGTACTAGGCTCCTACCACCAACTCTCTAATGGGACCCGCCTGGGAAGGTGGGGTTTAGGGTTTCGTCACAGAAGAGATTCAATGTGAGATATAATAAACCTCGTGCTATTCAGTAGGCCTATATTGCTCCTAAACTAACAAACGTTCCTAACCTAACAAAACAGTGGCGCTTGGCAGGTGCAGGGCATAAATCTATCTTTTACCTTAAAATGTGACAATGATTTAACTAACATAAAAATCTTGAAAATTCAGATTTAGGCCTATTTGAACATAAGTTTATTAACAGATGTGGGGAGTAGGCCTATTCTGTATGATCAGCAACTCTGACTTTAATACAACAGGTAAATACAGTAATTGGTAATTGCTTAGCCTATATAGTGATCTGCAAGACTTTAAAAACTTAAATTGGTTTAGTTGAAACAATAAATTAATTTAGTTTGGCAAGTGCCATTTCTACTATGAACAAATTTGGGTTGTTTTAGCAATTTTTCCTGAACTCTGTCATTACATAAAAAATGAAGTACTTAAAAAATTAGGTCTACCAAAAATTTGTAAAAAATTTATCCTAATAGCACACATTTAGCAGTAGCCTGTAAGGTCACTAAAATGATTCAATTAGCAGTTATTCGCTTTGAACACTTTTGTTTTCAATAACCAAAATACCTGCAAAGAAATATTTAGATATTCTATCATCAGCATTTAAAAAGATTACAGGACACACTTAAATAAAGCAGATTTGTTATACATAATAAAAACGTGGAAGCACGACGTAAAATTATTTTGTTCCCAGTAGGGCCTACGCAAACTTAAAATATGCCAGAAATCTACAAATTTCTAAGACTATACAGTGTTGAAAGAAAATTTTAAATATTTAATTTCACAATTTTGCATTGAGGACTTTTTAAAATATTTGAAATGTTGCATTACCTTTAGTCGAGTTCAGAGAAGATGCCATTTTCGAAACTTATGCAAGTTAGGTCGAGTACGTGCATGGGGGTTACAAGGTAACGCGCAGGGACTTCACCTAGCTAATAAATTTTCAATTTACAATAACCTCGCAATTATTTCTGTTTTACCAAGTTTTTAAAATACTTTTATGTTAATCAAAATAATCTTTTAAAAGCTACTGGTCTGTTTCATGAGTTTTGAAAGAATATAAACAGGATAGACTTCTTTGCCCGGCTCCCAACATTCAATGACCTTTCTCAAAGACATAAAATTATATATTATTTTTACCTTCTACTACGCTTTCTATTTCGCAAGCACTTTGAATCACTGTAAAATCTAATGAAACTATCATTGCCGAGAGTAGTTATACAGGCTTTCTAAGACGGAATGTTTTTATTGTAACAAAGAATATCACTGCAGCAATGTTATCTCTACCATCTGCAAAGACCAGTATGTACCCCGTACTAAATTCTGTGTATCGGTATCTTCATCAATTTATGTTACAAAACTATCATAAAAAAACTACAAAACTACGAATATAATTCCTGTAGCATTAAAACTGTAATATTTCTTGTAAATTAACGATGCATGGGGTTGCTTCTCAGACTGCGTAGGCTACATTTGGGTAGTCAATCTAGGCACGTTTATTAACTGACCTACTAAACTATTAATTTAGCATTTAATGTATTAGTGACCTTTTACACTATCTAAAAAGTTTACACACAAAAAATTTGTATTACATATGATAAGAATTCACTTACCTAAGCCGCCGCGGAAAAAATGCGTCCGTTTCGTCTCGCGATCACACTAGCAAGGACGCCGTTTGGTTACCGCTCACGTAGCTTCGCTCCAAAGCCCCCTCCACCTGTCCCGCGTTTTAATCTGATGTTTATAGATCACCAATCAGATAATCGGATTTAAAAAATCGCCATCATTGATATCATGTGACTAAATGACAAAAGAACGCTAAATCCCGCTCAAAGACTACAGGAAATACTAAAATTCAATTAATGCCCTCTTTTTCTTTCTTCTTTATTAAAAACGTCATTATTTCAATTTAATTTATTTCGATTTATGTTAATTTTTATGTGAAATTATTGTAATGTTAACTTTTTATTTGAAATTAGACACTATATTCATCAATTCAATTTTTAAAATGGCGTAAGACAAAATTAAACATTACATAATCATACGTCATGCCAATCATGGAACAAATATGAAAAAATAGTCCCTGTAAATTCATTTTTAGTTATTAAAAAGTTCGATAAAATGGATTTATTGTAGTAAATTTTATAAGGGGTAGCCTACAGTTTCCAATGTTGATATGGTAGCGTATTTGAATTTCAATAACGCAACTATTAAAGAAAATGATCACTCTGCCTAAATGTTAACAAAAAGTAGCCTACGACCCTTTTTAACTTAGAAACTAAAATGTAGGCCTATTTCAGGTCATTTTTACAGTAATTTCTATGGTATTTTTGGAGGGTTATTAGGTCATAAATCCCTTGTTTACAGGGCATGTTTTAGCAGTTTATAAATTATAAATTTTCAAGGTAACGTAACTTATGTAGCCTACAACATTTCGAAAAAGTTATACAAAACACCAATCACTAAACATTTTAACTTTTTCACATTTAAACATATCACTATTGTCAATACTCGATTTAAAATTCATGCAAATATCATCTGCATTTAAGTAGCATGATGCACCATCGTCTTTGATGTTCATGGGAAGGTCATTCACATAAATGGAAAAGAGTAGGGGACCCATAATTCTAGAGTGATAGGGAAATAGCGAATAAGTCAAAATACCAAACTTTTAGGAGACTCAAAATACAATTTATTTCCACAGCACTGTTACAATATTTAGTTCAGTCCACTAGATATTTTTATACAGTATCTTATGCTATGTAAAAATATTTGGGTGGGCTGATCTAATATTGTAACAATGCTGTGGAAATCAATTGTTTTTTGTCCTTCCTGAAACACTGGTATTTTAACTTATTTGCTTTTTCCCTAGGTATCACTCTAGAATTGTTCCTTGTGGTACACTGTAATGCATAGATCTATAGTCAGAAAGTTCACCATTGTAATAGACAGCTTGAAGCCTATTAGACAAATATGATCTGATAAGCACAACAGCACTATCCTTAAAACCTAAATGTTTTAATTATCGTAGTAATAGTCCATGAGAGACCATGTCAAACGCTCTGGATAAATCAAAATAATTTGCACATAAATGCTGTTTATTTTCCATAGCATCCAAGGTATTCTGTATGTACATGTTGACAGCATCAATAGTTGATCTGTTTTTTCGAAATCCATATTGCTCACTCGATAGAAGACCCTTATCTTCAAGATATTTACTGATCTGACCCACTAGTAGATTCTCTACAAGTTTAGATAGCATTGGTACTAGAGATACGGGCCTACAATTGCCTGAGTTAGACTTATCCCTAGCATTGCCACCTGTCCTGAATTTGGCGGGACATCCCGCATTTTAAGAACATTTTCAGTGTCCCGAATTATGTCTAAGAGGGACGCATTATATATTTTTTTATTATTTTGCTAGCCTTTTCTTTTCTAATGTCAGTATTACTGTTACATAACCTATTCAGTTTTGGCTTTGTAAAGAATATATGCCATCTTTCTCTTATTAATAAATTGTTCCATATACAAATTTAGGTATGAAGATCAGCGACATGCATATATTCCATAAGTGTCCCTCCTTAGTCTTACCAAAAGGTGGCAACCCTACTTATCCCCTTTCTTATAAATTGGAAGAATCTTAAGATACTTTTAACATGTCAGGAAACGTGCATTTGGAGATGCATTCATTTGTTAAATGTGTTAATATTTCACTTAAGAAATCACTACCCATTTTCCATATATTTGAGTTCAAATTATAGATATCAAACCTGCCACTATTATTCATTGACTTAATAGCAGCAAAAACACTTTCTACAGAAATCTGACAGAATTCAAAGTCATTTGGGTTTGCTATAACATTCCCTAAATAATGCTCACCCATTTTGTCACCGTCTGCAATAATTATCGCATAGAATTGCCCCTCACTACACGGATTGAACTTCCTGATTGTACAGTAGTAGGATTTACAATCGTCTTACATCTCTCATACTTAGACGAAGGAAACCTGTCAAGATTCATATAAGCAGATACAATGTAATGGTCAGATATAGTCATTGGAATGACAGAAGCCCACCATCTAGGAGAGTGAACATTAATATTAACATTATCAATGCAAGAACCCTTGAAGGGTTAAAACTATTAGGTCTAGTAATGTCCGTTACCAGCATCGGCTGTAAACCACCAGTTGTAATAAGATTATAAAATTCTTTATTGATTGGACATAAATTGTCACTCAAGTCAACAGCAGCACACTTTTGGAAAGATCGACATGTAGTTGACAGGGATCCAGAACTACTAAAATGTGTCCATGGACACAAGGAACTTTCAGTCTGGGAAAGGATTTTTATTCACAAGAAGGGGAACTAACTGATGAACTTCGACACCCCGACCAATGAGGACCTCATCTCAAAGTTTGTACCACGTTTGCAGGAGGGTAGCATGGCAGTTGAAGTATAGCTGTTGACAATGGTAGCGAAGGCACTGAAACTAGTACAGGTAAACTATACCAAAAGTGAAGTTCATGTGTAAAAATTCAACTCTTATATAATTATTATGTTAAATAACTTCACTGTGTTAACTTCCAATACAATTTAACATGTTTTGGTAGTTTATAAATTATCAAAATTCTAGCCCTGTTGACAACATAGGCTATATTTACTTGCGGAATCTTTTTTATGTTATTTGGATGTTGATGTGGCACTTCACATCCAACAAGAAGGTATTTTTAGGTTAAGTCTTGTTCAATGGTCATACAGTGGCTATAGTCCTGGTTGTTTCAGAGATGTTTTTAATATGCAATAATCTTTTGATCCAATCAAGGGTATAGGCAGAATAGGCAGCTGCCTGTAAGTTTTAAAAAAATGCCAATATGTCTCCCTTGAAGATACTGCCCTATCTTTCCTTCTGTTTCAGGTAATCACAAAAAGAAAAATCCCTTTAGGCAAGCCTACAGGCTTAGGTAGATTTCTAAGTGCTTTTGGTTTAATTTACTGTCGCTGCGTAGCACTCTTCTTCTTTAACCTTGGCATGACAAACCCGCAATAATAACAGCAAAAAAGAGAAAAGAGCACTTTTCCAAACATTCAATTCTCGCCTTATATAAGAACTATCAAGAAACTAGTTATTGATTTGTAGAGTACTCATCAAGAGCTTTTCAATGATACCCCACAAGACGTAGTTTCAAAAATTTCGAATTTGCATTCCACTCGTATCCCCAAAACCCCCGAATCGTTGATGTCACTGTGAACTCCATAGGGAGTACTCTAATTTACTCAAAAAAAGTTTCCCTCTATACTTCATAGGGGCCGAGATATAAATGTTTTAAAATTTCAACCCCCTCCCCCGACCACCCCCTTGGGCCAATTTTGCTCATTAACGAACTTGTCCGAACTATTGGGCCTAGAAATAACATAATAAAATTTGGATCAAATATCTTCAAAATTACGGCTGCTATCGTGTATCGTACTTAGGGAGGCATGAAATGTAAAGATATGAAAGAATTTTTCGAAAGTCATGACATGGTATCGATTGGAATAGGTAGATTTTTCTTCGAAATCTACCTAAAAGTGACCCAAAAAACTAAACAAAAAGGCCCAAAAATTCAAACAGCATAGAGTTCCGATAGTAGGTAATTGAACGTAAAGTAAATTCACAAAAACTCTATATAATCCAAGAAGCGACACAAAATGAGAAGATAATGACTTGAAATTTAAAAAAAAAAACCATTACTTAAAAATATTAAATGTAAGGAAAAAAGACCGAAAAATGGCAAAAAATGACTATTATAGAAAATACTTAATTAAAAAATTACCTAACATTAAAAAAAACTGGGAGAATTACTAAAAAAAATACTCTAAAAGTTACAATTTTTATAATCTTCGAGTCGTCCACCGTTGTGGATGCGTTCGCTCCTCTCACGCAGCGGGCCCGGGTTCGATTCCTGGTCGGGACAAGTTACCTAGGTGGGGCCAAGTTACCTAGGTGGGGCCAAGTTACCTAGGTGGGGCTTTTCCTCACCTTTGAGACAAATGAACTTTAGGCCCTTGTAGTCCCCAGATATCATCTGGCCATCTTCATCCCATCCTCGCCTTGTTTGGAGCGAGTGTGTGTGTGTGTGTGTGAATGGTGTGTCTCGTCCTATGTGTTCGTGTTGTCTCGGAGGTGGCCCCGGCTTTGGGCTGCTCACTCATCCCTCCATCTCCTTGTGTGGTCAAAAAAAGTATTATGTGATACAAAGATAATCCCTCTCCCGACAGGTCGCGGCCCTGTAAGGCCCGGGCGACTTGGGTCGCTTAAATCCTAAAAGGGAGAGGTAAAACTAAACATTTATATCAATTTAAATATGTTAATTGAGATATTAGCTGAAAATATTATGTATATACACTGTTGAAGATAGATGTTATATTTCAGAAACTGATTCGCATATGTTTGTTGTTATGGGAACCGAATATTTGTCCTGTTAAAGTCGCCACAAACTAGGGGGCCTTGGTTCTAGTCTTCCATAAAAGCTTGTATTATGATGATTTTACTTACGGCACTTGTGCTTTTAGTAATTATTACCGCACGGAGATTTCTTTCGTTTTCAAAGTGTGCGGGAATGTCAAGTTACGATCCACGGCAACAATATTCCTAAGTACCACTAATTAGTTAAGTCGTGCAAAAAGATACTTAGTTACACAGTCATTTTTCATTTACTTACCGGCCTTGCAGTGTTGGTTGATTTTATGGTTATTTATCCACCAAACATTGGTATAGCCGATGTGCAGTAATTTTCTTTTACATGCCTGTAATTCTACACACACGCACTATCATATTTACGCACACGTAATTGCCACCGACCTGGGCTGGGGATCGAACCCGCAACCTTTGTGCACAGAAAACCAGCGCTACGCTGACTTCGCCACACGGTAACACTCGATTATCACCACATGCTTGAAGTAATTCACACGCAACAGAACCTACATGAAACGATCTGGGCTGGGGATCGAACCCGCAACCTTGGGCACAGAAAACCAGCGCTATATTAACTTCTTCTCACCCTGGTGACGCCACATGCTGGAAATAAATAAATGAGACACACTTTTCTTACTTTCTTGATATTCACACTTTCATGGCCGCCTATGACGAAAGAGATGGTGTTATAAAAACTCGCGAAATTATTGGGCTAATATTTTATTGCCACAATTTAAGTTGAATATATAAGACCACGAGCTGAACAACCAAACCGACACCTATCCCGAAAGACAGCTCATGTCAACTGAAGAAGACAAGAAGAACCCCAGAAGCAGAGACCTTTGTTTAGAATAGAACTACGCAATATACAGCGATGAGTCACTCACTCACCCCTGTCCGTCTATCTCTTTCGGTATCGGGAACCGAACCGTGGGACCAAAAGCTGTATCAGGTCTCACATTATTGAACAACGTTATTCATTAACATTGCAAAGTGGAAGACAAAACTTAAAACAAAATATGCATGTGTACTGCCAAGTAACCCCTGAAGTAATGGCTATGGTTATATATATATATTGATAAATATTGGCCTAATCCTTTTGGTGGCACTATGACCCTGGGGTCGAATCAGCCTCGTAACAGAAGTGAGTACCAGGGTCCAGGAGCAACTTCGGGGTAAAGGCGGCCGATGCGTAAGGCTGACAACATTACCACCTTCACGTGCCAAATGTCTAAAATCTGGGAGCCGCAACCTCCTGGAACCCGCTGGACCTCCATGGTCTGCATAGGGAATACTTATATATATATATATGCATTGATGAACCACAGATTATTGTCTCGGTTGGACATTACATGATAATATTATAGGAGAAAAATTCTTTTGACACTGGGATTTGAACCCAGGACTTTTGGCTATTCGTGCCACTGCTCTACCAACTGAGCTAAGCCAGAGTTCGCTTCACAGCGCCAGATGGAACCTCTCTCCTATGACCAATTGCCCTTAATGGTCTACCTCACACACAGACAAGTTATGTCATATGCAGTACTGTGAATCACACTAATTAGTGATTTTTGTGGCCGGGCTTCCACTGGTATTGTACAGTAACATTCAATATGGATATATATGCATTCATGAACCACAGATCACCACCAGAGTGGTCTTGTAGTTAGCGTCGCTGACTAAAGATCCGCCGGCCCGGGTTCGATCCCCGGTACCTCCTCGGATTTTTCTGAGATAGGAAGGTCTGGAAGGGGGTGCACTCAGCTCCTTAATAGAGATATAGCGGCTTCGGTCACGGAAACCACCATTAACGGCCGTGGGTGTCGGCATGCTGACCACATGCCTCTCAATCCTGCCATCTGACTGTGGTAGATGACGCAGCGGTCGGGTGGTAGGCCAAGTCCCTCCAGGGATGTAGCGCCACGGAATTTAGTTTAGTTTTCATCACAGGTAAAACCAAATATACACAAGTTTGTTAAAAACGAACAGTGGCAGGAGTCCCAGTAAAGAAGACTTCAGTAAACAAATGATCCTTTTGACAAGAATGCAATTTTATGTTGAACTTTTATGACTACATTTCCTGCATTAGTTTGTATTAAGGAAAACACACGAGGAACGTCCATAAATTAAGTTTCCCTGGGGCCGTTTACAGAAATAAAACACAATTTCAAGGAAATAGGCTATTTATTGCAACATACACAGCCAGTGTTCAGCATTTTTCAACATATTCGTCACAGGAATTGAGTTATCTGTCATGCCGTGGGACCAACTTTTGAATACCTGTATCGTAGAAGTATGCCGCCTGGGATTTAAACCACCGTGTGATAACCACCTTCGCCTCTCTGTCATTCTTTGTCATTTCGTAAAGTGTAGGAAAAGATGGAAATCACTGGGAGCGAAGTCCGGGCTTTAGGGTGGATGTTAAAACATCTCCTAACCAAACTGTTGCAGGAGACTTGCAGAGAGATGTTGAAGTCTCCACCCTACAGCTCGGACCGCGCACCCAGAGAGATTCATCTTTTCCTACACCTCAATAAATGACAGAGAATGACAGAGAGGCGAAGATGATTGTCACACAGTGGTTCAAATCCCTGGCGGCAGACTTCTAGGACACAAGTGCTCAAAAGTTGGTCCCACGGTATGACAAATAACTCAATTCCTGTGGCGAATATGTTGAAAAATAGCTGAACACTTGCTATGTGTGTTCAATAAAAATTTCCATTAAATTTTGTTTTGTTTGTGTAAACGGCCCTAGGGAAACTTACTGTATGTAGAACACGTCAGATCAAAATAAACATGCATGTTATAACAACGACATACAAAACTGCAAGCTGCCAAACTTATTCAAGCTGGAAATATTCTTTCATATTGTAGACTAAAACGAACCATATGCTGCCGTACAGGCCTACATATTAGAAATGAAACGATAGATTCATAGAAAAGAAACATACATTAATGAAGCTTACCCTTACTTTTATACACAAATCATTTACATAGGGTTGAATGGCGGGCTTATGTCAGCGCGGCAATGAACCTCCGGATTCCATACAATTGATATATTCCTTTGGCTTGCTTAGACTTTGCCTATTGTCATTGATAGACATGGGATTTTAAGGCAAATGCCTATTTTGCTCCTTATGAAATAACATGAAATTTTAAAAATATGTTGACATTTCATGATAAATCACTTACTTTTATAGAGTTGCTTAGTGCTCTAAAATGCCTATTTGAACCTTTGGAGCCTTTTTTTTTACTATTTTAGTGTCTAAAATGCCTATTTTGTACATTTAAAATAAAATTCAACTTCTGTAACTTTTACAATCATTTAATGGACATCCCTGAATGGAGAGCAGAACAGCAGAGGGTGGATTTTTCACAGAAACTTGATTTTCCCAAACAATTGTCGCCAAAGGAATACTGACTGACGAGGGAGGATTCGCTCAAAACATTAAATAGCAGGTACGTATATAGTAAGAAGGGACATATAATCCAAAACTGTTTTTCATAAAGTATTTTTAATTCTGTCTTAATTTTGCCACGTTTTCACAGTAAAAAAAAGATCACGTTACAGTTTAAGAGCATATTGTAATATTTTAAAGTCTATTCTCTGCCTAGTTACACATTTTTAAAGCATATTTTAAAAGCCTATTTTCTGTTTTAAAAGCTGTTTACTTGTTTTAAAAGCCTATTTTTAATGCCTGAAACTAATATTTTTAGAGCCTAAAATCCCAGGTCTAGTCATTGAGTAAGTAAGTACTTACTTAGCCTCGGCAACCTGTTGCATGGGTTTTCAACCCGCGGCCCACGGATATTGGTTGTGAGAACTGCAGCTTCAAAAGGGGGGGGAAACACACTTTCAGATTTTAGATAAATTTTAAAAACAATTAGACCCTATTACGTACCCATTCGGGTGAACATTTCTTCTTAATAATAATAATTACGTTTTCTTTATTAAGTGCCAGAATGTCATTTTCTGAGATTGTGTCGTAGACGGGAAAATGTCTGTCTGTATGCGTGATAACTCATTGACGTGTCATGGAAGCGTAGGAAACCATTCGACACCATTCCGGAGTACAGTATTTGAAAGGGTGCCGCAGTCCATGATTCGACGAGTGCACGCATGTCTAGAAGCAAGAGGAGGACATTTCGAGCATGTTTTGAGCAGGGCCCGGATTCTGATGACCTGAAATTGTTTGAAAAATGACCTATAAAATGACCCTGAATATTAAAGAAAATGACTTAGTAATTATAAAAATGACATAAAACTGATATTTTATTTATAAAAAATTATTATTGTACACACAATGTTATAGACTAGTTTGTACATAATTGTAAAAACTGTAAATAACTGTAATGTTGTGAATGTTCTTTTCTCACGGAAATTTATACTGGCACTGAGGAGTCAAAATTCGGCACATCCTTTTGTGGTCTGTCGGATTATATTGTTGTTTAATTGAGGGTAAACAGTAGTTTGCACTCTCAAATCCAAGCAGGTGCCAAGTCAATCTAATAACAATAGTAATATAATAAAAAATATTGGCATTTCTTTGATTCTCACTTTCGACTGAGACATGACAACACTTCAACACCGAATTTTTCCTTCTTGCATTAAACAAACAACACATCAAAGACAGCACCGCTAGCGACGAAAAAAGTCAATACTCTCAATGTAAATACATGAAAATGACTAAATAAGAAAGCAAATGACACGAAAATGGCAAAATAATGATGTAAAATTGAAATAAATGCCCTAAAAGTATAAAATTGCATAAAATGACAATAAATGACGTATAAAAATGTATTTCTATAATCTAGAGGCCATGATTAGGATTTATCTACAAGTTGGCAATGTGTATGCAGCATCAATAAAAAGTATACGGGACTGGTTATGAGTGTACCAATGTGTTAAACAGTTCCTAACGAGATAACAGAGGATTATGGGACATATGTTCATATGAACTTTTTTCCCTTCTTTTGGTGTAAGGAACCCATGCCCGAAGTTTGTAAAATTATTTTTGAAACACCCTGTACATCCGCTCTTCAGAATAAATCACATATCGCAGCAACTTTATTTTGGGCACAGGAAAAATAACACGAACACCCGCGTGTTATCTTATCACTATCGGTTATAGAAGACTTCCTTGCCACGCTGACGTGGCAACAGCAGCCATAAAGACCCCACAGTTCTTGTTCTAGCCTATATCCAGTCGCAACTGACCAAGAATAATTGCTAGTAAAAATTCAAACGTTTGCAGTTTAGAAACTCTTATCTTCTGTCCAGAAATCTAAAAATTAAAAAAAAAATCTCTTTAGGCAGGCCTACAGGCTGAGGTAGATTTTAAAGTATTTTTGGTTTAATTTATTGTCGCTGCGCAGCACTCTTCTTCTTTAGCCTTGGCATGACAAACGGAGGCCCAGGCTATATGTTTAAACACCTCCCAGTCGAAACTTCGCAGGAGACTTCCTGGGAGGTGTTTAAAAATCCACCTTAAGCCCGGATCTCGCTCCCAGTGATTTCCATCTTTTCCTATACCTAAAAAAATGACAAAGAAGCGGAGATACACAGTGGTGCAAGTACCAGGCGGCAGAGTTCTACGATACAGGCATTCAAAAGTTGGTCCCACGGTATGAAAAATGTCTCAATTCCGGTAGCGAATATTTTGAAAAATAGCTGAACACTTGCTGTATCTGTTGCAATAAATATTTCCATGAAATTGTGTTTTTGTAAACGGCCCCAGGGAAACTTACTTTATGGATGCACCTCATAATAGTAATAATAATAATGTGTTACGATTTTTTTATACGGCTACAAAGCAGAGTTAGTACATTATATTTGGGAATACTAAAAACGACACGGTGTTATCACAAATATTATTCACGTTCCTTTGAAACAGCTGAGAGGAGCAAGGGTTTTTTTTTTTTAAGTGAAACTTCTTTAGCCGCGGTAGGGGTAAATCGAGAGCTTGTGTAACGCTGAAAATCGTCACGAAATTAGTGAGATGTAACGGAATGGACTGCATAGAAAACAATCAACTCAATGATTAGGCTTATCCAAAACTTAAAAAATCGTAAATCTTAAATTTAAAAATCTAAAAATCCAAAATTAAAAATTCAAATATCCCAAATTAAAAAATTCAAAGATCCAAAATTTAAAAATCCAAAGTTCCAAAATTAAAAAAATATAAAATTTAAAATTAAAAAAAAAATAATTTAAATTAAACAATCGAAAATTAAAAAATAAAAATTCAAAGATCTAAAACTTAAAAAATCCAAAATTAAAAAATATAAAATTAAAATAATCCAAAACTCCAATATTAAAAAGTGCAACAATCCAAAATTGAAAAAATCCAATAATCCAAAATTGAAAAAAATCAACAAATTAAAACAAGTTTCATTTCTGTCGCGTGGCATTCCATGCACACTTTTTTTTTTTTTTACTTTTTACTTTTGACCACTTGGGGCAGTCTTGATATCTACATACCATGAATCATCCTCACCATTTCATCTTGTATTATATCAATTTAAATTAATATCAGTTTAAATTTATTCCTTAAAAATACACAAATAATAGAAATAACTGACAATTAATAGTTCCATGGCCTACCCTATTGACACACATCCCGAACTCCTGATATGGCCTCGTAGTTAAAAGGAGTATAAACACAGCTGAATTATTAAATTAAAAAAAAAAGCTTCCTTTAATTTTACATTTTAATTTAATTGCTGATAATCTGTATTTTAAAAATTGTCAGAAACATAGATTTTACATTTTATGATTTTTTTTTCATTTCAGTTAAAAATTATACTTTCAATTATGAAAAAATGGTCCAAAGAAAGAAGGGGCTAAGTCCAATTTTATACATTTTTCAGTAAAGCAGGTTTGTGCTCAAATCTTTTATACTGAGCGTTTCTTGTTAAAGACTAAAACATATAATGTTTACAATAAAAATTCCCCCCATACTGGTTCTTTACAAACAAAATAAAAAAAACGTGCTTTCTATTGGCTGAACAGTAGAAATAGTACAATTAGACTTCTCAAATGGGATAAGCATATTGCATTTATCACAAATAAAATACGCAAGACTATTTACGAATTTGTTATCCTTCGAAATTTACTTCCAATTTCTTCATTATGGTCAATATATCTACCACTAGTAGAATCGTTAATCCAATATGGAATTATTGGCTGGGGTAGCGTTTCTAAGACCATTTGTACATAAATTAATTTTACTTCAAAAGAGAATAATAAAAATTTGTTTAAATAAACATATTGATTACCCATCTAAACTATTATATGTCGAATTCAATGTTATGAAAATCGAACAGCTGTATAAGTTAAAATTATTAACATATTACCATAAAAACCGATCTAAATTTATTTCCCACAGGTATTGTCAAAATACAAGAAACGCTATCTTTCATTTTGCTGAATCAAAATGTAAGACGACCAAGGGGCAATTACATGGTCAAAACTATGGTTTGAAATTGTATAACAAGTTTATTGCTGAGCACCCTGAATATGTAAATTACAATCTTAAACATTTTAAGAGGAAAATAAAAAAAGTTATTGGATAATATTAATAGCACAACTTTAATTTTGTTTGGTCTTTCAATGTCTCAGTCCAATTTATTCTATTTTTTGTTGTAAATGCTATTTTAACCACTGGTTAATGCTAAAAAATTATATTTACTTAAATTGTACTCATAAATTTAGAATTTTTCGTGTATAGTATACTTGTGCAGTGGTGTAATTATTAGAGCCCGGATTTCCATGCAAATGCATGTTTTTATATACTTTGGTTACACTTCTCAAACTTCGTAGTTACTCATTACATGACTTATGGATTCAAAATAACTATTTTTTTCCCGTGCATGTTTGCATATTTCGGCCTTTTTATGGCAAAATTAATGCATAATGCATGTTTTGGAATTTTTTTGTTTAATGTAGCATATTCAGACGTTTTTAATGCATATAAACCCTCACTATCTGGTTTTAGTGCATAATATCAAGTTACCATGCATAACTGTGCATATTATGAATGTGCCTCCATACAATCTCGGCTTTTCAAAGAAACGTAAAAATGTTGTATTTTGATTGACTTGGCAACAGAGTTTGCACCTGCATTGATTTGAAAGTGCAAACTGCTGTTTATCCTAAATAAACAGTAATATAATACACCAGGCTACAAAAGAAAATGCCGACTCGCCGACCCCCACCACCTTCCATTGAAAGAAAACTGCTAAACAGAATGTTCACTGCTTGAATTTGTCAGTCACTAGCCATTGTTGAAGATGTTGGATAATTAACTTTATAATCGTGTTGTGGAAAAATGGGTGTGACAGGGAAAAACTTAAGAAGGTACTTAGTTCAAAACCTGATCTTAAACTTCTGAAAACAGTGAAGGACGTATTGTGTGGAAAAAGTGTAAAATACATGGAATTTGATCTCACCCTCAGACAAATTTCTTCCCTTAACTGTTCCTTAACTAAACTTCTTCCCTGTTACTTCTTGTGAAGTAGAAAGATCCTTTTCTGTGTTCAAGAATGTCCTAACTGATAAATGCACGAGATAAAGTGAGGAGAATTTGGAAAAACTCGTATATTGTTTTAAGAGAAATTGAAATATATTGCAGTACAGTGCGGATTTTTGATAGTGCATGTTTCGCCCTTCATTGTGCATATTTGGAGATACGATAGTGCATGAATGCATGCATGTTTTTAAGTTTGATAGTGCATGAAAATCCGGGCTTTAGTAATTATATTTATATTAATCTACTACATCCCCTAAATACGAGCATTGCTCATATAGGGGGCATGTTTGGTTTTATTTGTTTTTACTTGTATTAAATATGTAATAATAATAATAATAATAATAATAATAATAATAATGTAATGTAAGTAAGTAATGTTAATAATGTAAAAAAACAACAAAAAAACAAAAAACAAAAATCAAAACAAAACAAATCAGTTAGTACATCGAGCAAACCAGAGTCTGGGCGATCAAAGAAGGAAACCTCAAATAAACAAAAACCAGTACATCTGTCTCACTTTAGCATATTACTCGTACTGCGTAAGAGTGAGACAGACATACTGGTTTTTGTTTAGTTCAGGTTTCCTTCTTAGCCTGTCTTGAGTATAAGGTATATGGCTATGGCTGTTGTGACTGGCTTCTTATACAAAAACCATAACATCTTAAACAAAATATAGAAAATTTTTCCAGACTTCTAACCTGGTAGTTGTTTGGATGTACTCCGACGTTTTGGGGCTGATCTGAGGCTCCGTTGTGCCGAGATTGGCTCATGGTCTTTTATAGGGCAGCAAGGGGTGTTCGGATTGGAGAAGGGGATTGGTGAAAACTGACCAATTAGGAGCTGGAACATAGATAGGATGAAATGAGGGTCAGATGATATGTGGGTAGGGTGTAGAAAACAGTGCAAAATAAGACAAAACTGCACCACCTATAAGGATTATTGTGAACACCAGTGATGGGAAAAGTACAAAAGAAAGTAATTGGACTAAATTACAATTACAAATTGACCGCCGGCGTGGTCTTGTGGTTAGCGTCGCTGACTACAGATCCGTCGGACCGGGTTCGATTCCCGGTACCTCCTCGGATTTTTCTGAGGTAGGGTAGGGGTGCACTCAGCCTTGCGATTCAAATTGAGGAGCTACTTGATAGAGAAGTAGCGGCTCCGGTCATGAAAACCACCACTAACGGCCATGGGTGTCGGCATGCTGACAACATGCCCCCCAATCCTGCCATCTGCCTTTGGTAGATGACGCAGCGGTCGGGTGGTAGGCCAAGTCCCGCCAGGGATGTAGCGCCACGGAGTTTAGCTTTTTTACAATTACAAATTAGTTTTTAAAAAAGTAATCAGTAAAATTACAGTTACATTTACAATTACTTTACAAAATGGCAGTACCTAAAAATTCCTTGTTTTTTGCACAAGCCCAAATTATTAATGAACAAACAAAAAACAAATCAATGAGAATATTTTCGGTAACATTGAGTAACTTATTGTTAATATTAACTCTAATTTGGATATTAGTTGCAAAATCAGTAATGATGACGATATAGCAAGCGAAAATAATACTAATATTAATGACTGCTAAATTGTAACAATTACAATTTTATTTCCAGAAGTAAATTACAAGTAGAAATTACATATTTTTAAAAAAGTATTGATTACAAGTAAATGGGACCAAAAAAGGAATTGTTATTGTAATCCGATTACTTTTACTCAATTACTTCCCATCACTGGTGAACACTACAACACTCTGGCAAATAAAAGAGCTGAAAATAAGGTTACATGAATTTAGATAAGCAATACTTTTTATTAATGTCTTGCTGAAAATTATTTACACCGAATGTGGAAAGTTACCAACGGTACACGTCTCATATACGTTACATAGCTCTGTAGGATAATAAATAATCTTAAAACATCCACAATGAAGCATGCAACCCTTTGTTATATGCTGTCTGTAGTATATATATACACGTAAAATACAAGTCAGCTATAAACAAAAACTAAAAAAATATAATCATCACTGCAATGCTTAAAATGTCTCTTTCAAACAAAGGAACATCAACATTTTCATCACTCCTTCAAGGTGACAATTTAACACATTCAACGCCCAACTGATATATAAAATGCATTCCAATTGAAAAAAAAACAAAAAAAGGCGAGGGGGCATAAGAACTTCAAATCCTGGATCGAGGAAAGATTTCATACTCAAACCCAAAATGCTATAAAAAAACTTTATTTTATCGCTCAAACTTCAATTTTAAGTGTTAACTTACACATTGATTGACGCCCAACATCAGACCCAGCAGTGGACTTCATCTGAGGATGCAAGCAAGTCGCTTGTGAAATGCGCTATGTGTAAGTAAACACTTAAAAGTGAAGTTTGAGTGATAAAATCAATTTTTGAAGTGAAACTTCTTCAGCCGCGGTAGGGGTAAATCGAGAGCTTGTGTAACGCTAAAAAATCGTCACGAAATTAATGTAATGCTATAAATCGATCTCTGTAAAATCCCTGACTCGACTGGGAATTGAACCTACGCCGTCCAGTCACGATACCATCTCACCCACGGTGGCAGATGTTATATGGTTAACAGTTGATAATGTTTATTTGAGCAATCATTTATTTCTTCTGTTAACCACATAATCCCAGCTCTATTTTGAAGTGCAATTCATTTCCTTCAACAGTCAAAATAATATTCTCTGCTAAAATATGAAGAACTTGATATGCATGAATAACTGAAAAAACACAGTTAATCTGAATATTAGAATTATTACTATTTTAACTTCAGGCAATGGACTACATATTAGTAAGACTGCTAATATAACTTAACAGGCGAGCATTGGCTAGAACCTCACATTATCAACAGACAAGCTAATGACATTTCCAACGAGCCAAACAATTTTGACAGAAAGGAAGAAGGCCTGAAGCTTTCAAAGACATGGAATCCAGTGTGAAGAACTAGGAAGATACATATTAAAATGACAGATGCTCCCATTCCTGTATGACAAAAACAGAATAGCCAAGCTGCCCCCTGTGACATAAAAAAAGCCACTGATGCACCTGGAAGGTTACATGGAGAAGGGGAAAACCATCAACAAAGAATATTACTGTGCATTGCTGACTTACAAACTTTAACCAGCTATTCGCAGCAAACAACCAGTTCTTTAGCCATGGAAAGTGTTGCTATTGCATGATAATGCCCGCCCTCACATGGCTCAACTCACCCTTGAAACCATCTACGAATTGGATTTCGGGGTGCTGGAACATCCACCTTACAGTCCAGATCTCACTCTGTCGGACTTCCATTTGTTTGGGCAGCTGAAAGACGCTTTGCGAGGTCACTGATTTTCCTCAGACAAAGATGTGCAGGAAGTGGTGCACCAGTGGCTTTGCAACCAACTGAAAACCTTTTTTTCGGCAGGAATACACAAGCTTGTGGATGGCTGGACCAAGTGCATTACAAAAAAGGGAGAATATGTTGAAAAATAATGAGAAAATCATAGTGTATCTTTGAAGTAAATAAAGTGTTTTATGAAAAGTCCAAATATTTGTTGACTCACCCTCGTAGGTGCCATTTTTCAACTGAAGAAGTTCCCTGCAGGTGGAAACAAAACATTTGAAATATATATGGCAATTTTATACAGCCTACAATCCAGGAAAGGTACCATTATTCAAGTTTTCGACCATGAAAGCCTAAGATATATTATGATGTAGTCTTCTTTATCGGTTTTCAATCATCATAACATTGAGAATAAAAAAAAACATGGGAATAAGTTTCAATTTTCCTCGATCTGCTGTGAAGTTCGCAGCTCCCTTGAATGAGCAGTGAATGTGTTAACGTAGTAGCTCTGGATTCTGTTATGATAAAATAAACTTCATGGACTACTAGATAAATTTAAAATGAAAAGATTTGTGAAGAAAGAAACTAAATAAACATATTATTTGATTTAAAAGAATTACAAGAAGATAATTATAGAAAAATACCTTGCAAACCGCTGACTGGCCACAAACTTAAAATCCCTACAAAACAAAACAGGATGGCCACACATTTGTACAGTCACATTCAATTTCTGAAGTTGTATTGCATCTGGTCAAGTGTTTCAGAGATTTGTTTTGTTTGTGACTCTACCTCTTGATTGACAACTATAATAAGTAAAGAGAAAAGTAGATACACAAGGCAAGATATTCAGGCCCGACGTGAGGGAGGGGCCCGGCCGACCAGGTTTTATTTTTTACTTTCTACTACAATTCACTCTAAAATAAAAAACAGCTTAAGTTATATAAGAGTTCTTCACAGGCTGACAGCCGAGTCAAGGGTTTGATAAACTCCGAGCTTTCGGACTCCATATCTCTGAGTCCTTCTTCAGAGATATGGAGTCCGAAAGCTCGGAGTTTATCAAACCCTTGACTCGGCTGTCAGCCTGTGAAGAACTTTTATGTAATATTCGCCGAGAAAAGTTCAAATCTTATAGCTTAAGTTATGTTTTATGTGTTTATTTTGTCTGCATTGTCCTGTCGTATAACGGTGACACGGAATTAATCAGTTAATCTGAAACGGATTAGTCTTGAAGAAAAATTGCTATTTTTGAAAAGTAGAAGCAAAAATCCTCTTGGACTCAACAGTAGGTTTCATTAAGTACGGCATTTAAAATCATAATTTTCAAAAGTTTAAACTGGTATATACAGATAAAATTCTTCCTAATTAGAACGTTTTAATGTATTTTTCCGTTTCGTGCCTGGTATCAGTTAACCAATTTGGTCCAAAATCAATAGGCTTCGTCCCAAGACGTTATAAATGGTATCCCAAGTTTTATGAAAATCTGATAAAGTGTATTTGAGTTATCGGGCTTACAGACACATGGACAGACAGTCAGACGGACAGATATTTTTTCTATCTACCAGACAATCTCATAAAGTACCGGTAACATTCTGGCACTTAATAATTATGTAATATCATTTTATAATCTTTTTGTTGCATACATTATAAAGGGCGAGTTGGGTAGTGAATTCAAAATTTGACGGGGGCCCGGGAAAATTTGTCCCTGGGGCACTTGCTCTCTTTCCACGGTCCTGAAGATATTAAACCGTGAAGCTGAGATTTAAGACTCCATGACAGTATCTAAATGGCCATCTACTTTAATCTGAGCAGATGTTTTACTATAGCTGCCATATTTTGAAAAGTATCGAACACATACAGTAAAACCCCGATAATACATGCCCGTTTGATACGCTATCCCGCATTATAAGCTCTTTTCATCCAGTCCCTTGACATCACTACATATAAAACTATATAAAATCCACCTCTTAATACGGTCCTCATCCCGTTTAAGACACTCTTTCGTCTGCCGAAAATTCTAAAATATTGTGCTTTTAAGGATAGTGAGAAAATATTTTTCCAGACTTCTACATTTACTGTTACTGTCCGCACATTCAATAAAATGGAATGCAACTCTTGAGTACCTGAACGGATTCTGTCCTCCACGGTCCTCCTTGCTGCCAGTGAGAAGTGATTTGTCAGTGCCAACATGAGTAAAGGAGTGAAACGGAAAGCTTTGTCGAAATTGGAGAAATTACAGATTCTCAGTAAACATGATGAAAACACCAGTATGAATCAGAAACAGTTGGTGGAATCATTACGAATCCCTTCTTCGACGCTTAGAACAATAGTGAAAAATCACGAAGTGGTTTACGAATTGTACTACAACTAGGAGGTGCCCGTGGCTTCGCCACGATAATTCTTTTAAAAATTAAAAATTAAGAGTATAATAATTATTAAAGCATTATATTTATTAACACTTGCACGCGAATCATTCATAAACTAAGCCATTAATAATTAATGAAACAGCTAAAATTCCTGCTTTAGAGTACATTCCACGACATGAAAGCGCCCCCTGGGAAAACTATATCAGAATCGATTATGCAGTTCCAAAAAACCTGTGAACACATAATACGTATTGTTTCTCAGCTGTTTATTGACATGAATATGATGTGAATTTTATTTTATCAATACAGTGTAATTTTCAGAAATTATATAATGTTTCAAGGGAAGGAATGGTTTGTTTGGATTATTATTATCAGCGATATTTCAAGAGGTAAAACCATCAATATTTTACAGCTGTTGCCCCCGGCTTTGCCCGCCATTATCCATTGACTCCAGGATTTTTAAGAAATTTACACTGGTATATTATTAAAAATGTTTGTGGTTCAGAGCTATGAAAATTGTAAGTAAAAATAAAATTAGAATATTTGTTCATTGTGTTCATTTCACTTAGGCCTTATATAATAAAGAAACAGTTTTCCTTCCTAATTTTGTAGTCGTCATGAAAGTTTAGACTGCGAGAGACGAACATCGCCGAGTATACCCGAAGCAAGCTATTTAGGGCCGTTGAATTGTATAAGAGTAGATACTGTAGTGCATTTGGTCTTACTTTTTTCTCGAAAGGAAAGAATATAAAATACTTCTCACCATAATTACTGTATTTGATTAAAAAAATGTTTATTTTGATTAATTTCTTGGTGTTAAAATTTTTAAAATCTAAAAATGACCCAATCTCGCTAATATGCAGTCCCGCTATTTCTATGTGGCCCCTTGAAGAGCGTCTTGTCGAGGTTTCACTGTATTATTAACATTTTTCAGCACATGTTCAAAAGTGTCCTATCTCCTTCTCATAAAATAAAAAGATTCAAGGAACAGGCTACAGTAATTGGTTTCAGTCAGTATGGCAATGGAATATAACATTTTATTACACGGTAGGGTGCAAAATTTTCAGAACACGATGGCCACCAGAATTCTGAGGCAAACATTTAATTCTCAATAACTGCTATGTTTTACTTAGTTTTATTACAGTATTTTAGCTACCATAACAAAAAATAAAATAGTAGATAGTAGTCACTTTTGATATAAACAGGATGAACGAATTATCATAATTTCTTGGAAGCATTCATACATAAACATATCCAGAAGTTACCATAGGTTATCCTATGAGAGTTTATGAGTTTATCACTAGATTTGCAACGGCACAGCAGGAATGAATTTATCTGATGAAACTCGTCAACTTGAGTTGGATTTATTGAGAATATTCCATGAATAAAAATGTAACGGATTGTACAAATAATAATTACTTTCATGCTTTGTTGTATAAAAACAAAACTAACAGCTGCGGGATCATGGCCTACTATGAATCAACCATCCATGAATCGATTCGAGTTACCATGTTGTGACCAGTGCTACCAATGGTGCATATAAGACATAGTTAACCTAATTCAGGTAACCTAACAGTAGAACAGAATAAAAGCACACGAAGTGGCTTGCACCGAATCAAAATTGTGTTTTTAATCAATGTACATTTCTATTATTTCAATTTCTAAACAAGTTATGTTGTATAAAATGAAGTGTTTTCGTGCTGCTTAATGGCAACATGTGAAGTATTAACCGAGGCATATTGATGCTTACGTGTCCAGTAACGAGCAGATGATTTTATCAGGTAAAATCCCATCATCATATTAATAGCCAGCATTTTATAAGATCACTGTTGCAAACACAAAACGATACCAATACACTTGGATACAGATGCAATACAACTTACGCAAATACAAGTTTTGATTAGGTTTTTTCCATCCAGCATTCATCTGACATCACTCACATCGTACAATAAAGAACATAATATCACTTCCCGTTTACTTTTGGCAACAACCATACATATAAAAATTATTTAAAATAATAAAATAAAATTACAAAATTACAAAGAGACGTTATACCAAAATATTTACACCCAGCGAGATGTGCAAGAACACACATACACGCATACGTAAAAAAGATTATGTACAGCGCACATAAAGGCTGCATGTTGATTCATGCTCTGGCTTGGAAAACGGAGTCTCAAGAAGTATTATGTTACGCAGCATCTCTCTGAACAAGAGCCTGTTAAGAGATCTGGAATACAAGACATGCTGTGATCTCTCAATTCTTTTTCAAAACCCTCTTTCTAGAGTCATGTTGACTTTATTCAAGCAGAAAGGAAATTGAAGAACGTTTCTGGGCTGCGCAAGTCAATTTTACTGTAGAATCGTCTTAAGCCGCTTCAACACAGTGAGAAATGTATCTCAAAGAGTAAAGCTAAGACAGAAGAAGTAAATTAAAGATATAATATAAGGTAGAAAACCCTCAGTGTGGATCACCATACACGCAGCAAAAAATATAAACTGGAATATCAGCAAATTTAAAAAACAGCAAACATTAATGGACTTATTATGGTTTGTAACGCAAACTTCTCTGCTTTATATAAAAGTTCTTCACAGGCTAACAGCCGAGTCAAGGGTTTAAAAAACTCCGAGCTTTCAGACTCCATCTCTGAGTCCTTCTTCTGGGAAACTGGTGAAACTCCGAGCTTCTCACCAGTTTCCCAGAAGAAGGACTCAGAGATGGAGTCCGAAAGCTCGGAGTTTTTTAAACCCTTGATTCGGCTGTTAGCCTGTGAAGAACTTTTATATATTATTCGCCGAGAAAAATTCAAACCTTTCTCTGCTTTAGTTTTTACCTTAGAACTATGCAGTTTACCTTAGAGCTATCGTGATCGTCAGCTACCTCTGAAATTTGGTTGGCAGGGCTGCTTCCCTCGATGACTAATCTTGGCTCCTGGATCCCATCTAGTGGTGGGTGAATGTAACTCCTGATCAGACTGTCTTCTGCTGGTATTTTGAAATTCAGTAATTATTTGTGTTTGTTTTTTTTTAATAAATTTTTGAAGTAAAACTTCTTTTCTCGCGGTAGGGGTAAATCGGAAAAATCAGTCACACTAAAACCGTCACAAAATCAGTCACACTCAAAACTACGTGTTTCGGAGCGGACTGCACAGAAAACAGTCAACTCAATGATTAGGAGTAATCAAAGGAAATTTTTCAGACATTACTTCATCAATGGCAATAGATAATTCCTAAGCAATCTAAAGGTATATTATCTATTTTATGGAACCCGGAGGTTAATTACCGCGCAAATCCAAAATTAAAAAATACAAATTTCCAAAAAAGAAAAAAAAAAAAAAAAAAGAAAGAAAAAAAAAAAAAAAAAAAAAACAATAAACTCAATGATTAAGCTTATCCAAAATTTAAATAAATTATCCGACATTGGTAAAGTGTGTTAAAACCACTGCCTTTTCGAGAATTACACTGCATCTTTCTTTTCGTTTGACTGTGTACATTTTGAAAAAAGTTGAACAGCACTATAATCAACAAAGTCGTAGCAGAAAACGCATGCGATTTTAAATGAAGTGCATGATAGCCTAGAACTGATACGTGTGAACCTATATTAAAATCTATTTTGCCTTATGCAAACTATAAATCTCATAAAAAGGCACACACAGACTTTAAAAAACCGAAATCAATTGCAGAAAGAACAAGAGGATACCGTGAGAGGATGAAAGTGACAAAGAAAAGGAAAACTGAAGAAAATACATAAATAAAGTTTTACTTCTGTTGCGTGGCGTTCCACGCACTCTATTTTTTTTCCAGACTCTTAATTCTTGAGGCTTTTCTACTGATTTTAGTATTTTTACATCCTGTTCTATTTCATGTCAAGGGGATCAACCAAACTTCAGAGGTATCTGAAAATGATCACAATGCTGATTGAAACTATGTAGTTCTAAGGTAAAAACTAAAGAAGTGAAGTTTAAGTGTGTTACAAACCAAAATATAAATGTTATGACTCCACTGCGTTCTCCCCAATATCAGTATCTATAAGATTAATGAACTTACTGAAAATATGGTCAACAAGAAAATTAATAAATTTCAAAATCAAAAGCTTATAAAAGAAACTTCCATCTTACGAGGGATGTTCCAAAAGTAAGTTTCGTCGTTTTTTTAAAAAGTGAAGATGGTAAAGCAGATGAAGCAAACAACTGCCATAAGAATCGACACCTATTGCTGGTTCAACGACGGAAAGAGCGTCAGCAGAGGAGAAACGATGCATGAGTAGAGTCCCGATGAAGAGAGAGTACCAGTAGACTGGCGTGCCCGAGGTTATTTGAGTACAAATCACGATGGCAGATGGACGTGTACTGAAAACGTGGTCGACAATGGAAGTACATGCTGTTATCCGGTATGAATGGGCATGTAGGACTAGTGTGTCCATCATCCATGGACGCCTACAGACTGTATATGGTGAAGAGGTCATGCCTCATCAAATTGTTGGTCGCTGGTGTTGCATGTTCAGTGAAGGAAGGCAATGAAAGCCGCACTCTCGGGACGTCACTTCCAAAACAATGCTGAGGTGGAGAAGGCCTTGCATAGCAGGGCACCGAGTTTTACCAGAGTGGTTTCTTCAAACTGATTGCAAGCTATGACAAATGTCTCAATGTCGGTGGAGACTATGTTGAAAAATAGTGCAAGGGGTATATTTCATGATTGCATGGTGTATTTGTTTTGGTAATAAAGTTTCCATGTGAAAAAAAAATGACGAAACTTACTTTCAGAACATCCCTCGTAAGTAATTCTAAAGGTGAAACAGCTTTCAAGAAATTCACTCTCCATCACTAAAATCAGACATGAAGTAATAATTCAGGCATTTATAAAACTGTAATACATGTGAGAAAATATACATTGACAAAACAAAAAGAAATTTAAGTCTAAGGTACAAGAAACACATGAGAAATATAAAATACCAAAGAAAGAAAAACCTGCAGTGGCTCATCATTTCTGGTCTACAGGTCACAATTTCAAAAGCGAGGCAATGTGTTCAGGAACCACTTGATTTAACTTTAGGGGAAAAGTAGACATCTAGAAAAACAAAGGTAAGACATCCCTGAGGACAATGACCTCATCTGAAAATTCATACAACCTGAAGGGCATCTGGTGGACAGAGAAAGAAACTCTGAATATATCTCAGTTATTGATGGAGGCAAAAAAAAGAGAAAAAGTTCCTAATTTGGTTAAGATTTTACTTACACTAATTGTGTGAAGTTGGATGTTATAAAACTGTTTTTTACTGTAAATTATATTTACAGATAAATTACTTGCTCTACCCTGACTAAGTAACAGAGAAATTCCATAAATCTAGAAAGCAAGGCAAGTGTTAAGATTGGAAACAGGGTATCATTAGAATTTCCCACAACAAAAGGATTAAGACAAGGGTGTGGGATGTCACCAACATTGTTTAAAATATTCCTAGAAGATGTATTGGCAAAGTGGAATAGATCATGTAGGGGAATGGGGCTTAATATTAATGGAGGTGAATTGCACAGTCTATTATTTGCGGATGACCAGATTATAATAGGACAGGATAAAGAAGATATTGAATATATGATGAGGAAACTGGTAGATGCATTGGAGGCAGGTGGACTGAAAATGAACACCGTTAAAACAGAGTATATGGTAATTGGAGGGAATTCAGAAGACCTACAAATAAATGATGTGGTAATCAAATGTGTTGATGAATTTAAATATCTAGGATCTATAATTGATAAATCTGGCACTTGTGAAAGAGATATTATTAACCGAGTGGATTGTGCAAGAAAGGCAATAAGAACTCTGAACAGTCTCCTCTGGAATAGGAATATGACCAGAAGCACAAAGCAACAAATTCTACAAGCAATAGTAGAAAGTATATTGGTATATGGATCCGAATGCTGGACATTAAATGATAGGATGCGGACAAGGATATTGGCAACGGAAATGGATGGGCTTCGGAGAAGTATGAGGGTGTCCAGATTACAGCATGTAAGAAATACCTATATTAGACAAGAAATGAATGTCCAAGAAACTGTTATTGAAAGAATAACAAATAAAGCATTGCAATGGTATGGACATGTACAACGGATGCCAGAGGAACGGTGGCCCAAAAGAATCTTAAATTGGACTGTACCAGGCAGAATAAAGCGGGGAAGAGCTAGAAAGACATGGCACGAGGGAATACGTGATGCCATGACCGAGAGGGGTATGGAAGAAGGACAATGGGAAGATAGGAACCTATGGAAAGCAGGAATCAAAGGCGAACTGCTGTAAAGTGGAAAGCCAGTAAAAGTAAAAGTAAGTAAGTAGAAAGCAAGGAGAATAGATGAACTAGAAATCAAACAAGCAAGTTAAGGCAAGAGATGCTGGGCCTAAGACTCCATTTTGTTGCCACGTTTATATAATAGACAACGACGTAACATCGTAAGCAATCCTGTACATCATGAGGCTGTAATACAAAATGTAATCAAGAACTCGATTCACATTCATCTCACTCCACTATAAACAGTCAACCTTTCAGATACTTTGAATACGAAAGACAGTTCTGGCCACGCATTCAATACCAAACACAAAGATTTCTAATTTAGGTTAATACAGACTGGAATAATTTTGTAAATAAGCAAAGTGCACAATTTACAGTAAAACTCCCTTTTTACATTCCTGTCATTTACATTTTCCTGCCTTTTACATCATTTTCTGCTGGACCCATCTTTTATCCTATTCCGATAATACATAGTGTTCCTGTCATTAACAACTTTCAAACAGTTGCATTTCCTGCCATTTACACATTTTCTTTATTGGCAACATTGGTTTTCAATGAAGAACTGCTTTCCCTTAACAAAATTTTCCGCTATGTTGCCAACTCTCTTAGACGCAGTGTCAGTTTTTATTTGTGTTAGTCCAGGTGAAGTTGGTTTTCTTCTGTGCAGGTGCAATTTACTGCTTTTTAATGTATTGTAGTTATTCAAATAGCATAATTCATCCTAATTTGAATCATTGCCAGTGTTTTTGTTTTGCATGATTTTTGGTGGTATTATGAAGTTGAAATAAAACAATAAAAAATGCATTTCTTTGCAATGTGCAACATATTTTGTATAGATAATGTAAGTGTACATAGGTATCTATATTTATTTTCAAGTATTAAATTTTGCAATATATAACATTACAGCTATTACACTTCCTGCAATTTACACTTTCCTGCCATTTACACTTTTTTTAATCAGTCCCTTGAAAAGTGTAAAAAGGGGATTTTACTGTATACTGACGTCATTAGAAAGAAAACACCTCACCGAATATTCAGGTATGTGTAAATGCAACAGCTGCAAATGCCGACAACAAACAGTAGACAACTTAACCTCCGCAACTGGAAACTGCTTGGCCAGAACTCTCCCTCGCACATCGTCTACATATTGCACCATACAAGTGAACAGAATAAAGTTAATGTTTTCCACTATAAACAAACCAAGCAACAAATCTATTCCTTGCTAATAACAATCGTACCCAATCTGCAACAGCATTTACAAAGGGAAGAATAGAAGTAGCCTGTTTCTACACTTGGAAACCCTGCTTCAGTCCTGCTTACATTACGCACCAACACTTTTTAACCGTTGGTTTGCAAAACACCAGCAAAACGGTGTTCATTCCTTTTATGAGAATATTAATGGTTAGACAAGAAGTAGACAAAATCTGAGATTTGAAGAATTACAATAAATTCATGGGTGCGCGAGCAAAGAGAGTTAAGTCCACATTCTTGTTACTGAGAATTAGAGTGACTTATAGCAAAGGATAGAGAGGTGTGGAGACTCTTGGGCCACCAGCGTCAGTGACAGACTCGGGGAGGACTCATCAAGCACTAAAAGACGGACACACAAAGAGCGAATTGCAACCACCCGCATCCAACCAAGACAGGCAGTGAATAGTGAGACAGTGTTCAGTGCAACAAAGAAAGGGAACAAATTCGTGTAGCTCCTTAAGACTTGCTCACTTAAGAAGCAAAACAAAGAGCAATTCCCTGTGAATACAGGAGGCCTTGGCCCTTAGGGGATGTATTGTAGGCTAAATTTATTATTATTATTATTATTATAATACACTTTACCCGCCCTACATAGCTTTATAGATGGATAAACCCATGACGGACACATCCATAACTACCGTACGTTTTTGAACATGACTTACTGGACTTAACACAAATGTAGAGAACATTTTTATTTATAACTCTATGGATAAATCTCAGTTATTGAGGATGGTGGACTTCACTCTCTTTGCCCGCGCACCCGCGAATTGATGTGGTGAAACTAAAAGATTTACCATCCGAGATAATGGTATAATCTTAGTTTTTGATCTTACAGATTGTTGAGATCGGGATTTGCACACGAACTTCACTTAATAGGTATATTTAGCTCCTAGTCGGATCAGCTGATGATGGTGGAAATTATCCATCGAAATGAATTCCGAGTTAAATATACCTATTAAGTGAAGTTCGTGTGCAAATCCCGATCTCAACAATCTGTAAGTTTGAAATCACTTACTTCACTGTATATCTTCCCAACTCTAATTATAATTCGTTTTTTATGTTAGTTGTTAAATTTTCACTTGACAAGCAAACTTAGATTTACCTTTGGTAATCCAGACGGCCGTTTCGCACTATTTTAGTGCATCATCAGCGGTTTTCGAACTGCTACTGGTGGGTGCCTGTGTTGTACACCTAGGTGGTGTGGGTGTTGCGTTGGTGTTGAGGTGGGAGTGGGAGTGGGAGTATTTGGCGGTGTTTGAATGTCAGGTATCATGTCAAAAAGTGTGTGTGATTTGAAGTGTAGTTGGTCATTCAGTATAGATGTGGGGTGATTTTTTGTGTGTTTATATATTTCTAGTTGTTCTATTGTGTTTAGTTTGCGACTTTTGTGGAGTGTGTGGAGAATTTCCATGTTCGTGTCTATGTTAGTGTAATTGTGGTTTGTGTCAAGTAGGTGTTCTGCATAATTTGATTTTCTGTTGTGGGGGTGTTTGAGTGCTTTTATGTGTTCTTGGACCACCTCAAGACCAACGCAACACCCACACCACCTAGGTGTACAACACAGGCACCCACCAGTAGCAGTTCGAAAACCGCTGATGATGCACTAAAATAGTGCGAAACGGCCGTCCGGATTACCAAAGGTAAATCTAAGTTTGCTTGTCAAGTGAAAATTTAACAACTAACTTTTGTTAAAGCAATCAAGAATGGACACTCAAACATATAGTTTTTTATATCAAAACTAACAAGATATTTTATCCATCTTGGTGAAATTCTGTTAAGCAGTGTTTTACTGTAGCTTATATGCAATTTTTTATTTATAAAACTAAAAAACCACTGAATGCAGAGAAATGGAACTTTAGTACAACAATGTCTATGGTAAGAAAACGTACAAACAGCAGCAGCTTCTTTCCCAGTACAGCAGATGCTTGGCTTGTTCACAGTGAACAACTGATACCTGTTAGAGCAGCAATTTACACCTGAGCAGCACTAAGTTAGAGCACGCTGTCCCGCTCTGTCCAAGTTTCCACATTTTGCCTTAGAAAAGAACACATTTCTCTATTTCCTAGCAAGTAAAGGTCTGGGCAGACATGGCATGCGAATCAGTTATTTGCTACGCTACACATCGCTCTGTTGTGGATCCATTTTGTACAAGTCACATTTATTTTCCCCATTGAGTTTCATTCACTAAATAAAATAGTTAAAAACAACCGTAGTACGTAACGTCGAACCGCCAAGACTTAGCTTGTTTGGACATATTATTTGAATGTCAGAACCAAAATTAGTAAAGAAGATAATATAGAAATGGAAACCAATTAAGATTTTTAGGAAGATGAAAGAGCAAGTGGGAGGAAACAGTAATAAAGAACTAAAAAACATGAAAATTAAAAACTGGTTAAGCAACGTTAAAAATAGAGAAGAATGGAAGCATTTTGTTGAAAAGGCCAAGTTGTATAACACCTAAAAACAGAAGAAGAAACAAAGATTAAGTTTCATTCTACGAGGGGGGGTCCAAAAATAAGTTTCCCTTTATTATTCCCCCAGGAAATCGAACAGCAATGGGGGAAACAAGACATTGGTTGACGCGAAAGACACCCATACACCATCGTGATGACAATGACTTTCTGTTTCAGATTGTGATGGGAGGATGAAATGTGGGTCCACCATTTTACGCTCGAATCGAAGGCTGCATCTATGGAGTGGAAACATCCGTCATCACCTGTCTGAAAGAAGTTCAAAACAACACCCTCTGCAGGTAGAGTGCTCCTCATAATGTTCTGGGACAGCCAAGGGGTTTTGTTGCTGGACTTTTTGTAGGATGAAACCATCACTGCTATGCAGTACTGTCACACCCTGTTGAAATTGAAGGAGGCAATTCGGAAAAAGCGGCCTGGCCTTCTCCAATCTGGCGTTCTGTTGTTGGATGACAATGGAAGACCACACTTGGCGACGGCAACCCCAAACCATATTGCAACTCTTGGTTGGGAGCACAGAACCCTGATTTTTTTCCTGGAGCTCTATTTGAAGCTTATGAAGCGGTAAGGCCTCAATGTACATGGTAATTATGTGGAAAAGTAAAGCTACATCTTTTCTTTAAGGTCTTACTATATTTTTTGTCTTTCATCCAGTCTGCACACAGTCGCCAGGGGAAACTTATTTTTGAACTCACCCTCATATTATTATACCACAACTAACAAAAAAAATACTTATTTTGGCTCCATTTTCAATAAATCTGACAGGTTATTTTGGGGACAGTACATTACTCAGAAACATAGAAAACATCCAAATTTGATGGTGAATTATTCTTTACAACCTGTGAATTCCATATATAAGCACCTTACATTTGTACGAAGATTCTAAATGTATGCAAATTGTGAAGAAGTAGACACACCTTAAGTGGTGCTGTGACCAGCTGTTAAATCACGTTCCCCTTTCGCTGGGCAATGTTTTATTGTCAAGCTGGGAGAGGGCATTGCTTGGGCATCACTTTGTGCATGGTGGATGCAGTCCTTGTTGATCAGCTGAAATGCTTTCTCTGATTTTAAAGTGATGAAAATTCAATTTAAATGTATTTTTAGTACATGCTCTCTAAAACAGCTGCTTGTCGGACTGGTAACATGCCGAAAAATTGCATTTTAGCAACCAAGGCCGCTAAAATTGCATAAAAGTGCATTCAAACTGCAGTTTTATCGGCCTTGTACTTTAAAGTCGTCATGGCAATCTTTAAAAGAAACTCAGATGGCATTGACCAGTCACACCAACTTTAACATGGATTTAAGCATATAAAAGGTCATAAAACAACAAATTTAAGCCAACATGTTTCTATATGATAATCAGAAATTTTACCAGGGTTTTTCGCAAAACAGGGTAGCCTTCTTCATCATATAACAACATATATAAGACACAGTATTTCAGCCTCGGCTTTCACCTCGGCCGCTATACTAGATTCGTCTGCTAAAGTGTTATTTTGCGTACTTGATACATAAACAGCTATTTTAAGTGAGCAAATTATTGCATAACACTATAAAAGTTAAACAAGATTCAGAAAATCTTTCTGCTAAAAACAATAAATGTGATTTTTGACCATCTCACAGTACCTTGTTCCCTTAAGAGAAACGAGTAGCAATTACATGGGCCTTAAACAGAGAAATCCTTCAAGAGGAAATTAAGAAGATGCCACAACAGAGGATGTTGCCAAGCTGTAATCTGAGCGCAGAGGTTACAATTATTATTATTAAGGCGAATACTAGAGCCACCAATCAGACTCGTTGCCCATCCCTGAGCTGGGAAACACTACGACTATTCACGAACTAGCTCAAACATGACTCTTCATCACAGAAATCGGAGCTCCACGCACGCACGGTGCCGAGGAGCTCACATGGACGAGTTTAATTTTCGCTTCTGGATTCCACTCCAGTCCATTAGCAAGCACATCCATTAACAGCTATTGTAGAGTGTGCATTCAATATAAGATGTGGGCACAAACCCTTCTTCCATGTCAGTCTGTCTCCGAACGCGTGTCCAGCCATCGCCCTGATCCAGTTCGATGATGTGAAGCTCCTCTCCATCGTGCATTGGAATCGAGCCCTCGCTTGTAGCTGTACAAAATCAGAATTAGAACTCACTAAACCAACAACCTTGTATCAATAAATAACCAGACTAATTTTGTAATTAACACATAATGGCTTTATTTCATTCAAAGTTACTTAAGGGGAGGACATACAGCTTTCGATGAAATTCATAAGTGAGAAATATGTGAATTTCATTTTTTTCCCTCAGCAATGAATTGCTCTACAGTCTTAAAATTTGACATACTCTTTATTGACTATTTCTACAATTGCACACTATTTTCAAAATTAATCAAACTCTTACAGTTATGGGTAATTATCGTTTTAAAATGACTGCCACGTTTCATGCACTGAACAGCCGTTTCCCTGGTAAATTCCACAAATATAGATATTTCTGAGTGATTATTTTTCTGTGTGTTTTTTAATATCATGTGAACAACATAATCTAGAATCTTTGAAATATCTTCAGTATAAGTGTTTTTTTAAATATGTATAATTTAACGAAAAATAAAATTTAAAAAAATGATTTAAAAAAAATACACTGCTAAAACCCAATACTGTCCCGATCAGATGCAGTTGCCTTATTCTGTCTATAAACTGGTCATGACAGTTTGGTAGAGCATCTTCAGCAACTAACCACATTGTGTTTTATGCAAGGATATTAAGATCACAATGAACAAAGAACATCTACCAGTTTGTGAAACTATCCAAAAAATGCTTAAGCCAGAAGAATTCCAAATAAGTAAATAAAAGGCGCATCCAGAAAGTATGTTTTCCTGGACTGATTACAGAAACAAAGCACAATTTCATGGAAATATTTATTGCAACATATATAGCAAGACTTCAGCAATTTTTAACAAATTCACCACCAGAATAGACAATGTTTGTCATACCATGGCACCAACTTCTAAATACTTGTGTCTTAGAATTCTGCTGCTTGCAATTTGAACCACTGTGTGACAACCATTTCCTTTTCTCTATCATTTCTTCAGGTGTAGAAAAAGATGGATATTACTGGAAGCGAGGTCCGGGCTGTAGGGTGGATCTTTAAACTCTTCCCAGCTGAACTTCTGCAGGAGACTTGCTGGGAGGTTTTAAAAATCCACTCTACAGCCCAAATCTCATTCCCAGTGATTTTCATCTTTTCCTACACCTCAAGAAATGACAGAGAATGAAAGAGGCAGAGATGTTTGTCACACAGTGGTTCAAATCCCAGGTGGCAGACTTCTGCGACACAAGCATTAAAACGGTATGGCAAATGTCTCAATTCCGGTGGTGAATATGTTGAAAAATAGCTGAACACGTGCTATATCTGTTGCAATAAATATTTATATGAAATTGTGTTTTGTTTTTGTAAACAGTCCCAGGGAAACTTTACTTTCTGAACATGCCTCGTACTATTGGGAAGCCTCAAAGCAAATGATGTTAAATCAGAAGCTCCAAAACATTTGACTACTACTATTGTCTTTGTGTATAAATATATTTAAAAATTAACAACTTTGGATTCAAGATAGTTTGCTTACCTTCAAAGGGATAAAGTGCTCTACAGATACCGAGCGCAGGAAGCACCTCCCCATCACAGTAATCACTGCCAGCCTGTCCTTGCGGGTCACTGTCCGCATGCTCAGGGTCTGAGTCAGGTAAACTGTTGTGAGATGTTCCGAGACCAGATTCCGGCCTATTGGAAAAATCAAATAACAATACAGTGAAACTCCTGTTTTTCACTTCTCCTTAAAAGTATAAGATCAAGGAACAGTGATAGGACAGCGTTCACATAAAACTGAGAAAATCTACTTGTTCATGAATATAACTGTTATGCCTGTTGCTCACGGTCAAATTGTTTCGTTAAATTTGTTGTACAACTAATTTAACCAAACATGTAGTAAAAAGCACCTTTGCTGACGGTCAAATAAGCCATCAAATGCATACTAGCAAAATATTCTCCCTCTGTGGTTTAAATTTCGCAACATCGTAGTATTACCCTGCCACCTAGTGGTAGACTCCTGTACTCTAAATATTGAGCCACTCATACTCTGCTGCAAGATTTCCTTTGCCCTGTGTATTTGAATTTTTCATAAAAAAGAAAGCAAACAGTGCGTGAAGCCTTGAATTATTAAAATCATACATTGTTTACGATCATTTAAAATAATTATGAAAGAAAAAAAAATTACTATACCGGGAATTGAACCCAAGATCTCGTGAACCACAGTCTAGCTTGCTACCACGAAGCTATCAAGGAATAATGGAAGCGTCCATGAATCATGCGTATACAAGTACGGCTCCTTTTGTCTTCCCGCTTTGCATTTTCATTTCATTGCTGTATGTCAACGAGTCTTGTTCTCATAATGTTTTTTAATACTAATCTGTTCAGAATAACGGTATCTACATAGGCATATACCCATGCTATTTTGATGGAGTTGCATTGCTTAGGTAAAGAAGAATAGTGTGATATATAAAAATGGCTGCATTTGCAGTCTTTTAGTTTGCAGACAAGTTCTGCACAATACCGCTGGGGGCACGGGCAGTTCACGTTCGTTGCGCTGACTGGCTGGTTCGACAAATTATTTGCTGGAATTAGAACATGTCCTATATGCCGAAACGAATAACCAAACGTTTGCCCAAAGGCTAATTTGACCGTTGGCAATACCAATTTGCTGAAAAGTGAAAATTGTGCATAAATTTAACGAAAATTTGACCGTGAGCAACAGGCATTAGATTAGGATAGAGTAATAAAGTTACTGACCCATGAGATGGCAAAGGTGTTCCAGGAGCTGATTGCTTGTGGTTCAGCGCTGGATTTGAGACACTAGAATCTGACGCTGAGCGACTGAGCGAGTCTTCTTCTCCCCCTGAGCCTCCACTGTTTCTGCAACGTAAGAGACACTCAACTGAAATACCATACTTACCTAAATTCAAGCAGTAAAACAACATATGCCTGGCATTAAGAACAAAATTAGCTCTTTCTAGTGAAAATGTTTACAAAATCAGGTCTTCCACAGCTTTTGCTGGCAAAACTTGTAGATCCTAGGCCAACTCATGAATTTCGAAATACCCGCGGAGATGGATCTCATCAGGAAATTCATTAAACAACCACCAGGAGTTGCTGCCAATACACAACAGACAGATGGAGTATAGATGATGACGAGTCAAGAAGGATAGCTCGAAACATGTACAGGTCAGTGCTTGAATTAAGTGAAGTTACGTATGTTAAACCTCCATCTCAAGTTTCAATTCATTTAAAACTTGTAGAGCTTGCCACGACATGCTGCAGTTTAATTGGGAAAATGCTGCAAGTGATGCAGTGACTGTGAAACGAGAAAGAGTCAGAAATTTGATCACTGATTTCGCAGAAGGAAAAACAGCTCTTATGGTATGGACATACAAAAAGGAAGTCAGAGGAGAGATTACTACGGCGGATTATGGAATGGGAACCACCAGGAAGGAAGAAAAGAGGGAGACCGCCGACCACAAAGATACAAGGAATTCAGGCATCAATTAGAAGAAGAAATATTCAAGAGAAATTATGGACAGATAGGCATAAACGGAGAAAGAAAATTAAATTATATGTTTAATCTTGGGTTACCAGAAAATGTAAATTGAAATACATTGTAAAACTCGATAATAAAATTTGAGACACTTGCAATTGGTTAAAATTCCACATATTGTTATAAGATTAAAATTCCTATCTTACAGTCATTTACCTATGATGCCGATGAAGATGTCCTCCATTCAAGTGGTGTCCTGGCGCTACTCCCTTGTTGCGACGACTGGGGACTGATGGCGACACAGACAGAACCACACCCGACTGCTGACCTGACTTATTATTTACGCCTTCAATTGCTTCTTCCAGGTAGCCCTGGTATTTCTGAAGTTCTAGTCGCAACTTGTCTAGTTTATGGCCACTCTCGTTGAGCTGTCCCTCGATGGACATGGGGTCACCAAGTGCAGGATTCTGCTCATACACACCTTTCATCTTCATCAGCCCATCCCTGAAATTCACAGCAAACATTAAATCTCAACTTCAGTCATGCATGTGCGTCAAGATATTCTCCGTAGTAATTTTGAGTAATCTGTAAACTTTTTCAGTTTATACGGTGATAAAAGATAAGGATTATAGTCTTACTTGTGCAACGTTTAATTTTTTAATGCAATAGAAGGGATATAAATGTAGAGAAGACTGCATTTGTCCACTGATTATTAGTAGAGATATCTAGTTTTCGTGAGTGACTTTTGATGAATTGAAGCATTTAGTTTTATAAAAGTTTAAGTGCC
Organism: Ectobius pallidus; assembly: GCA_964059195.1. Taxonomy (NCBI): domain Eukaryota; kingdom Metazoa; phylum Arthropoda; class Insecta; order Blattodea; family Ectobiidae; genus Ectobius; species Ectobius pallidus. Next base: position 146,366,219 of record CAXKWD010000009.1, read on the forward strand.
ACAATCATGATTTTTCCGCTGATAATTTTAAATGGATCTATGTACCCAGACCAATGCATTTTAGAAGGGTCCAAGGTTCAGGGAAAGCCACGTTAGTAGCAATAAATTCCAAGATATAGCGCTGGGCCTATATCCGGGACGTCTTTCTGTGGGTCTATGTCTTGTTTTCTACACAATCATGACTTTGGCACTTAGACCCTTATAAAACTAAATGCTTCAATTGTTATCATCATGGTTCCGATGTTTATGCCATGTCATATTTTTATCCTGACCTCCGTTCTTGCCGCACACATAAATTTAATACGTATTGCACATTTGTTATCCTACTTGAATCATTTCTATCTTGCACATAAAGTCATATTTTGGACATTTTTGTGGTCTTGGTCATATTTTAACTATATTTGTAATTTAACGTCACATTTCAGTTATAAATTTGGTAAAGGAGCACAATGTTTTTTCCGAGTGAGAGTGATGTAAGTCACACCAGTGGCAATAGTGCACCCAGCTGAATGGAAATGAGTAATTTCGATGCATGCCCATCATCTACTATTACAATATACAGCATCCAGAAAGGGCCAGTTCTACCTTCTGATTTTTATCAAAATACTAATCCAAAGGAAAATCATAGCCTACAGCAGGCCTATGTAAACTTATAATGCACTCAGTGAGACTTGTGCCGTTTCCACATAAACATTTTCATGCTAAATAATAAAACATCATTCCTGGAGCAGATTATGGGCAGAATTCGGAAAAAAATCAAGGTATATGTTGTTTTTATGCATGAATGCCTGATGTGAGCTACTTTCAATAGGCTTCTCATTAACTCATGTTTCTTTTAAAATGCCTTCCAATAGCCAAAAAACATTGCGACCAATGAAGTGTTAACATTTTTACTCGCTGTAAAATACAATCCCTATACATTACAAACTAAAATCCAGAGATTATGCATAAAAGAGGAATTTTTCAAATATCACTAAAATTGCCCGAAGTAAAAGTGTGTTAAAGTCAAGAACAGAAGAAGGGAAGATTTATTTTCTTTACCTGGCTGCTGTTTCCTGCTGAATTTTGGCAGTGATATCTTCGACTCGTAACTGGAGCTTCTTCTTCCTCTGGTTGGGTGGCAGGTCGCTGTAATCCTCCTTGTTTTCACCATACGATGAGAAATTATTCTGGAAGGGCAAGAACTTATGAGTACGAATAACAAGAGGTTAGGTTAGGTCACGTTACAAACACTATGCAAGCAATCACACCATGCACAATGCAGCGCACGACATGCCTGTATTACACTTACAAGGGATGTCAAGTGCTAAGGGAACTTTTTTTAAAATGTTGTTGTTATTATTATTATTATTATTATTATTATTATTTTAAGTTCAGCTGTGTTTATACTCCTTTTAGCTTCGAGGCTATATGAGGAGTTCAGGATGTGTGTCTATACAGTAGGGTAGGCCATGGAACTATTGATTGTCAATTATTTCTATTGTCGGTGTATTTTTATGGAGTAAATTTCAACTGATATTAATTTAAATGGATATGATGCAGAATGAATTGGTGAGGATGATTCATGGTATGTAAATATCCAATTCGGCATTTGCCTTTACGACTGAGGAAACTATGAAAAAACCAATGTGAAATTGGCCAGTCACGGGATTTGAAGCCGGGACCTCCCGAATGCGAGTCCAAGAATTTCCCATCTTCTTCTCTGCTCATGTTTTAAAAAACCTACACCATGAATGTATTATGAAGTCTGTTAGTAATAAAAACTCGTGTCGAACTCCTTATAACTTGACATCACCTTGTATTCATTCACAAGGACTAAACACAATAGCATATACTTTCCACCCCACAGAAGCTTGGACAAGACATTTTCAGCCTCACTAAATCTACTCTAGTTTCTCATCATGTTTCAAGTTTTAATTCTGAATTAACTTTCATCCAAGTAGCATTCAAGGACCGAGCCAGTGTGATTTTGTTGCACGGTAACACAATACCTCACACGACCTGCCAAACGTCTGAACTGCTGCAGCGATTCAAGTGGCAGGTATGGCCACATCCTCCATACAGTCCAGACTTAGTGCCATGCGATTATCATGTGTTTGGTAAGCTTGAAAAAGGATCTCAGTGGACGATTGTGAAATGATGAGGATGTGAAAGCAGTTGTCTCCAGGTGGTTACATAGCGCTGGAGGTGATTTCTACGCATCCGGAAACGAAAAGTTGGTTGACCATTCTGAGAAATGTTTACAATCTCATGGGGACTATGTGGAAAAGTGAACGTATATCGTATGTTGTGATAGCCGTGTTGTCTATGTGTAGGTGGTTTCATAAATGGCCATAACTTGGAAGTAACTTACTTTTTGATTAGCCCTCGTACATTATTAAGAAGCTTAAATGGCATTTATTAAAGATACGTCAACATATGAAAAATTAATGAAATGTGTGTTTCATAATTTTCATACGAATATCTTAATTATCATTATAGGCAAGTTGAATATGACTGTTGTTGTTCAACCATAATTAGTCTGAATGTTTAAATTTTGAGATTTTAGATCCATGCAAACGAACTGGCTACGCTTCAGCACGCTGACCTTCACACCAGCTGGTTGACGTAATTCATATCTTCTACAAGAAATGGCAGCTTACAGTGTCAGTCAAATCAAAACTTCCTTTTGATATTTTCTTGAAACCAATGGATTTTTACAGCACAATATGAATTGACTTTAGTATGATATTAAAATTAACACGAACAGAATTGATTTTTTTTTATTTCAGCTGTGTTCATACTCCTTTTAGCTACGAGGTCATATCAGGAGTTCGGGATCTGTGTCTATACAGTAGGGTAGTCCATGGAACTATTGGTTGTCAATTGTTTCTATTAATTAATATTTGGAAGGAAAGGAAATAGACATTAAATCCATGTCTGGGATATTAATACAAGTAAGAATCAGCTTGAAAAATTTTATGTCATAACCGGGATTTGAACACGGATCTTCGGCTTAACGCGCCGATGCTCTACCATTGAGCTACCATGACAACATGCCAGTCTGACATCAAATTCTGAATCAGTTGAGGAATTTGATGTCAGACTGGCATGTTGTCATGATAGCTCAATGGTAGAGCATCGGCGCGTTAAGCCGAAGATCCGTGTTCAAATCCCGGTTATGACATAAAATTTTTCAAGCTGATTCTTACTTGAATTGTTTTTATTGTTAGTGTATTTTATGGAGTAAAAGAATTAATTTTATTTTAAACACAGGCTATTTATTACGTAGTTTTCAGTTACTCTCGAGGTCTCATGTTCGATAATAATCGATAACACATCAGTTTCAAAATGATAAACAGTGTTGAATTGTCATTATGATGCTGTTGCGTTAGAAGTAATATGCATATTATGATATGGAATGGACGAACAAAACATTTTAACAGACAATAGGTTGTAGAAGAAAAAGAAATCGCAAGTGAAACAAGAAGATGAATAGAGAGTGAAGATTCATCATAAACATGATAACATGTCCATGAGCCAGAAAGAAGGAAGTGACAGCTTTGTGCTAAAGTGTCATTCATGACATTCAATTAGTAGGATCCTTACAATCTCATTTACTCATTTCTCACATCAACAACAGATAATTACTACAACTATTTAGGCAAGGAGTGAGACAAAATCATTTAAAACATGAAGTACATGGGCAAGTCAATGAGTACGTTACAAAACCCAATAAAAAAAAAAAGGGGGAACAAAGATTCATACTTGAAATGCATCTTTATTTCTCTACATTGATACATTTGTCCATCTCTTTATGAGTTTTCCATAAAAGTCTGTGGACTGCTATCTCAGCCATCTACCATATTTTACGGACTATAAGACAAACTTTTTTCTTCAAAAAATTGCCTCCAAAATTCAGGTGCATCTTATACTTGAAATTAATATAAAAATGTCCAGTGTTTGATTTAAAATTCCCGCCAGTCTTAAAAATGGTCATATATTTGATACCGCAGGAAACCCATCTCTATCTGGCAACATTGGATTCAACTGGCAGCAGCAGCGCACCGATGCGATGAACATGAGTTGCGGGGATTCACAAGCTTGCTAACACTGTCTCCCTCCTGCCCCGCTGTTACAAACCCGGAACATTGTTTAGCCTATGATGCGTCATTGCAGTCTAGGGTACCAGTGAACTTGAATCGAAAGGGATTTTAAAGGCCATTTCGTTTTTATAAACTAAGTATTTTTTTAGTGTGGCTTTGCAATCTAATAATAAAAATGGTAAAAAAAATTAATAAAATAAATAAATAAATAAAAAGGCTTTAAAATTAAGGTGCGTCTTATAGTCCGTAGCATCTTATAGTTTGTAAAATACGGTAAGTACCTCACATTCAGCGTCTCCATCAGTTGCGGCACGCTTGCAGCCCAGATGCTTTTCAGCGGACCAAACAGGTAATAACCGGTTGGAGCTAAGTCTGGGCTGTGAGGTGGTTGTTGAAGATGTTGCCACCGAAACTCTTCAATTTTCTCCGGGTTATTTGAGCTGATGCAGACGCTGAATGTGAGTATATGGCTGAGACAGTAGTCCGAAGATTTTTATCCAGCAGGTATTGGAAAACTCATAAAGAGACAGGACAAAGGTATCAATGTAGATAAAAAAACATGCTTTTGAAGTATGTATTTTGGTTTCCCTTTTTTAAATTGGCTTTTGTAACCTACATACTGACTTGCCCTCGTATTCAAAGATTTTCAAGAAAGTGAGAGAGAGATGATCTGCAGGCTTATGCAGGGTTGCCAGAAAACTGATGGGGACAGGTAGGGAGGATTAGTTTCTTTATTAAATATAAAAGGATGAAAACGCAAATAATGGAATAGCGGCACATAGGGGGGCTTTGCTTTATTTCCCATCATCCTTCACTGTGATGAAGATGAAAGTCATGCATACTATTATCCACAATACTATTATCCACAATATTTTGTGCCTGGAAGCCTCACGGTGTGTCAACTCTACACAAATAGCATAATATGCATAAAGATAAGAGCGATAAGCACAAAATTTCACAAAACAGTTTTCCTTAGCTATATTTAGCTTTGTACATGCATAAAATACCAGTATTAAGCAAACCGAATTCACAAAAATCACAAAATTTGTTTCATTGTGCAAAATGTCTAAATAAGTGCAAAATGCGACCCTTCTATACATAAATTGAGAAATGTGTACAAAAATTTGATCCTAAATCGTAATATTTTGTTTTATTGTGATTTTCCCCTTCAATTCTTACAGTATGCTTCCTTTTCTGCTATTTCTATGGCTACCGAGAAGTTATGGATACTTGTGACTGAGGAATGCCGCTATTCAATGATCATGATACACTCCTTTTCTGCTATCTATAAGCAGAGTTTGGGATGCCTATACTGTAGATTGTGACAAAGAGTGTAGATTCAACAGATTTCAAATTTTATCCACAGTAGTTGGCACATTTGTGCATGTAAATTACGCCATTTTAGGTAATAAGTGCCCACTTTTTCAAATTTTTCTTTTTTTCAATTTCACATATGTTTTAGCAACAAACTAAGTCAATATATGAATTCTATAAGTTTTAAAGAACATTATAAACTCAAATATCCCATTTTTTAGTGGCTCTAAAAAAGGACACAGCATGCAGAGTGCAAGCAGAGGATAATCGTATAAAATATTTTATTTTATGAAATACCAAGAAAATAGAAGTTAACACCAAAATCAGTCATTTTATTTTTAAAAAGTCCCTAACTATAATTAAGAGCTAAAACTTTTATTTCAAATATTTCAGCATGCCGACACCCACAGCCATGACTGGAGCCACTACTTCTCAATCAAGTAGCTCCTCGGTTTGTATCACAAGGCTGAGTGCACCCCATTCCAGACCTCCCTACCTCAGAAAAATCTGAGGAGGTACCAGGGATCGAACCCGGGCCTGCTGATCTGTAGCCGGTGACACTAACCACGAGACCATGCAGGCGGTCATAAAATAATTACATTGCAAGCAAAAATACTCCATTTTGTAATTGTAATAATTGTGTTTATATTATTTGTATTTGTATTAATTTGTATTTTGTAATTTGTAATTGTAATAAACTGAACATTATATAATTAATTAAATTTAAAAAAAAAAAAAAGTAAGAAAAAAGTTAAAAATCTCATGACAGAAAAGAAAGAAAACCAATATCAAATCCTGAATGTTTAGAGATTGGAACTGCAGGACAGTTTGTGTCAGAGAAAGGAACTGTTCAGAACACAGGATATTTGCAAACAGGTAAAATTCAAAGCATCTGGCAACCCTGGCATAACAATGCAATTAAAGAAGAAGAAGCAGTTCGGGGTTAAAGCAGCTGGTGCGCTGTAAATAAATAAAAACAATGACAGAAACAAAGAAGTTAGCAAATAAGTGGGCTTCTAATTGGCTGAATGGATTTGATGGGTCCAACCTGCTACCATCTTCTGGGAGGAAATGAACTACAGCAAACTCCTGATTACCCTTTCCCTTTTTAAACCTTCATGAACAGGATACGGATATAACCAGGTGGAAGATTTTGGATTTCCCACACTCTATGCTATCATATAGTGCATAGAGAATATGATATGACTTTCAAAGCATATATATGTACAGTCGGTCAAATAAAAAACGTCGGGCGGCATTTGATTAAGTATCACGAACGAGCATATGCGCATGTACAGGAAGACTTAAGGTTAGGTTCACACACGCCTCTTGTCTATCCATGTATTTTCTTGATTATTTAGTCAGTTTTGTTCCAAAACAAACATGTATAGAAGGCTGTGGCTATATGCCTCAAATCCGCCATATTCTTGGTTGCAAATGTTTATAATATTAATAATTAATAGATTCGCGAGGAATATGTTTATTCAAGGAGCATTTTTTTAAGATTTTATTTTATAATACCGGTACTTGTAGTGCAAAATCAATAACTTACGCTCAACTTCTGCAACCAATCTTAGCATCGAAGTCAAGTTCCCTCCTCTGAGCTGCTCTTTCATAAATATGGAACCTTCTCGCTGCTTCAGAGACCGAAAAATGCAGGTCAATTACAGCCCTAACTACAGTTTCTCTCACGTTAGCATTTGTATGTTGCGATGACACAAAGCAAAATGAATTATGACAATGCATTAAGTTGAATATCGTGTGTTGCGCTTTCCGCGATTTTCATTTTTTCCCTCCTTGTTCATATTTTCCCTCCTGCCGCATGGCCTCATATGTTCCGAAAATGACCTGTATTTTGTGTTTTTTATAGGAAACTTGTGAACTAATGCGTCAAAACTTTAATTTTAACAGCATACGAGTCCCGACGTTTTTTATTTGACCGACTGTACATACTGTTACTGTAAATGAATATTCCTATAATATCGAGCATTATAACAAATTTAGTAGCATTTACAGCCTATTAAAATCACATTAGATTATATATGTAGACCATAACAACACTGACTGAAGCTAGGATGATAATTCATTTGGGTTATCCACGTTTTTCAATTATTCCCAACAAACACAAATAATCAGTAGTTTTATTTAGTCCGAGTGGGTTATTATATAGAAGAGAGTAGGCCAATAAAGAAGCAGGTAAGGACCGGTAGGAATGGCCAATTCTCACTGACTCATGTTGTGAATTCTTTGTCCTACTAGTTCACTTCCTCCCCGGGCGCTGTTTGATAGATACACCAATATTAATTAACATTACTAGTTTTGTATCTCACAAGAATATTGGGTAATACTATTAGATATGAATTCATAGCCCTAAACTATTAGTAAATATGGTTAATATTATTAGTAAAGTCGTTTCATAGACTGCAAAGATAATAAAATTTCCTCATAATATTAAGTGTTTTCCATGAGTGTATTAGAACTAATAAGTTATTCTTAAATCCATCCGATACAACTCTCTTGATCTTATGAGGCGTGTCCAAAAAGTAAGTTCCAAATCGCTGATAAAGAAAACAAAAACATTAATAAGTAAGAAATATTTATTGCAATAAATACAGAGATTCATTGGCTACTTCTCTACAGAGTTGGCACTGTTATCAAGGCATTAACTTAGCAGTGTACCAACAATTATATCAGCAATTATATGCCCATTCATAGAACTTTGCTGCCAACATCTGGAATCATGAAATCACTGCATTCACCATTCCAAGTTTCTTGTTTTGGATCACCCTCCTCAGATACAATGTTTGACAATACCGATCAGCATTTACGGTCTCCCCTCACGATAAATCTCACATGAGGATACCCCATCGATCCCAGATTTTTCTAACAGAGACTGTCTGCTTGAATTTGATCTTCACAGGTAAACCACAATGGCACCAATGCATGGATTGTTTTGTTTCTGGTGTGGCATGCGACACCCATGTTTTATCTCTACTGACAACATTGTCGAGAAACTCATCACCTTTCTTTGAATATCGCTGGTGGCAAAGTCCTATGACAAGGGCATATATTTGTTGGTACACCGCTAAGATAAATGCCTCAATAATGGTGTACAGTAGTAGCCAATGAATCACTGTAAATATTACAATACATATTTCTTACTTATTAAAGTTTTTGTTTTTTTTATCGGTGATCAGAACTTACTTTCCGGACACGCCTCGTAAAATTGTGAATTCACTTTGATTCAATTATTATTGATTAAGAAAAGGTCTACGTTTGATTTGCAAGGAACTGTAGTCATAACAAGATTTCAGAATTTCAGGTTAGAGTTTTAGGACATATCTTGAATAAGTGCCTGATAGGTTTACTGATTTATCAGAGCTAGTTATTATGTTCTGAAAGAAAAGAAACACATAAGATGTGCAGTCAATATGTGAAAACAGATTAATAATGAGATTTTGTAAACATTTTGTGAATATTGAGAGTTCTAATATTATAAGCAAGTTCTAAGAAGCAGAACCAGAAGATGGCAGCAGAGCTAGTTGCCGAAAGCTTGGACCTATTAAATTCATTCATTAAGTTGGAAGCCTCAGAAACTCATCAGGAAACCCTGGAGCCACAAAAGATGTTAGCAGCTGAAAACAAAAAAGTGGTGTAAGGCGGGGGAAAATGCAATTGCCTGTTTGTGAAACCTACCTTGAAAGCAATGCACACTTCAATGAACTTCTGAAAGCATGAAAACAAGGAAGAAAGTAAGTTCTACCCAGTCAATCACAGAACAAAGTCAACACACCTACTCTACACATGCACACAACAACTTATATTCACTCGTGCTGTGGCTGTACTCAGTTAACTAAGATGATTAATCAATTTAAATATCATATGGATCGAAAAGTAATGCACTTTTTTTATTTTTTAACAAAAAGTTTAATAGTTACAATTACAAACAAATGCACACATGAAGGGACAACTTTTGTCTATTTTTCTATATAGTCGCCAAGTTTCTCAACACATTTCTCCCATCATGATACCAGTTTCAAAATACTCTGTTCATAGAAATCCGTTCGGTTGGAGTACAGCCTTCTGTGGACTGCTGTTTTCACTTCTGCATCTGACGCAAAGCGTTTACCGGCCAGGAATTTCTTCATGGGACGAAATAAATTAAAGCATAATGTGATAAGTGATCCAAACTTGTCATCGTTTACTGGCCCTTATGGGCGTCTACCAGGTTGTTAGGCACCCAGAGAGCACTAACTTTATGAAACTTCATTGTGTCATGCACAGTATCGTAACTGCTGAGATTAGGTTCATCGGGCTCAAAATGGTGAACCCAGGTTTCATCACCTGTCACAATCCTGGACAAGAACGCTTCCCCCTCAGCTTCAAAACGTTTCAGCAACTCAGAAAAAAAAAAAATTTCTGAGAGATTTGTGGTCCACTGTAAGACAGCTCGAAACAAAACAACAAGACATTCTGAAGACAATTTTGAGGATGGCGAAGAGGTGATTCGCATAATGAAGAAATGGCTTCATGACCAGAACAAGGAGTGCTAGATGCCCTTGTGTCTCGCTGGAGGAAGGCCACAGAACGGGACGGAGATTACGTGGAAAAATAGGGAGTGTAGAAGAAACATAATTCTTTCTTGTGTGTAAATTTCATTGTGTTTAATAAATAATTGTTGAAGAAAAAAAATGTGGTGCATTACTTTCTGGGCGACCCTTGTACTACTGGTTAACTGAATGAAAACTCTGATAAGTTGACAGCACTAGTTGTTACTTCTGTTTTGAAATACCTTAATTTAATTGAAAACTGGATATTACACATTACACAGTTAAACATAATTTCCATGCATTATAATAATGAACTGTAACTACAAGCAAGAACACAGCAACTCTCAAACTTGCTTAAGGCGTTCTTTACTCATTCAAGAGAAAACTAAATAAAACATATATTATGTTAACTACAACTGTACAAAGGCATTATAATATCTTGAAGAGGATGGGGTTGGAAGAGAAGGCTTATCAATGCCCCCCTGGGGAGGCGTGAGGATATTCTTGGGGGGGGGGGGGCATGGTTGTTGGTAGAACAACGGGTTTCTAAATTATGTTCCGGACGATCCAGAAAGCTGTGAAACTGACAATTCGGCTTTGTGAACGGGAGTCGTAGCCAAGGATACTCCTCCGCGAGTTTGTTGTTGTCAGTTGGAACTTCCATTTAGCTGTTTCTGAGGAAGGCCTAGTGGGTGGGCCGAAACTTCGGAATTTTAGTAAGTTATGTGATATCCATTGTGTTTTTTAAACTGTTTTGTGTTGAAGCTTTATCGTACATACAATGGAAAGAGGACTATCTGCAATTTTGTATATTATTTCACCCGAAGGTATATTAGGGTTAGAGATATAATACATTTCAAATATTTACAGTATATAACTACAATTCTAATCCGAGCACAAGCTGCAAAGAAAGTCATAAAGAAACATAAAGAAATAAGAATTAACAAAAGGGAGGCAAAAATGTACAAAGATGAAATAAACATTAACAACAGATAAATAAACAGTAACAAACAATGTAATTCACAGTTTTGAGCAAATACTATTTACAAAAGACGAGTCTTATAAGAGTGTGTGTTATGGAGGGGAATGGAGTACTGAACGTACAGTTTAAATCTTTCGTATGTGTATATGGGACAAGAAAACAGAATATAACGACAGTTTAAGTACACAAAACATCATAGAAAAAAAATGGTCTGATTTCCCAATGTAAATATTTATTAAGTGCCAGTATAGTACTTCATAAGTTTGTGTGGGGGACGGGAAAATGTCTGTCCATCCGTGTGTCTGTACACACAATAACGCAAATACACTTTATCGGATTGTCATGAAACTTGGTATACGCATTTATAACGTCCATGGGAAGAAGCCTAATGAATTTGGACCAAATTGGTTGACCGGCACCGGAATAATGCCCAATTTAGTGTTTACTTTAATGGTGAGATATTAGAAAGGTGCAATAACTCAAATACGCTTTATCGGATTTTCATTTATCTTGGTATATGCATTTGGACAATATCGGTTGACCGGTACCGAAATAACGAGCAATTAATAGTCACATCTATGATGACATAATATTCGTTCTCCAACAATATTCGTTCTCCAACAATCCGAAGCATTTTGTTTGGGTCAAAGACAGCCAATCAGCGGCCGAGCTTCCGAAACTAATGTAAACAAGACACAGTTTCTGTAAGTAGAAATAATAGGTGAAATTACTTATTAAAGAGCATGCTTTCATTTCCATTCTAATATAAATATTAATTTTGTGATGGATAAAAGACGCTACAAAATTATGCATGTCCCAAAATATATTGAATATAATGTAACAAATTGCTAATCGTTTGTTGATATTGTTAGCCCACCTTGATTGATTCATTTCTTCATAACAATGTCAGTGTAAATAAATGAAAATAAAAGGATTTAAAACACGATTAACTGTTGAATATTGATATAATATTGTGCACTTTATCGATATATATGACTACCGATATCTACGTTATATTTTAATGTGAGTATTTTTCTTATTCGCTCCTGTGCAGCAATATACCTAATGTTATTCTTGTCAGATGCATTTCAGATTGACTATTTATTCATTCATAACCTATAAGGCTGCTTTAAAGTCGAAAGAAACATGTCAACAACTTTTGAACACCTGTCATAGAAGTCTGCCACCAGGTATTTGAACACCTGTGTGACAAACACCTCCACCTCTCTGTAATTCTATCATTCTTTGTCATTTCGTGAAGTGTAGGAAAAGATGGAAATCACTGGGAGCGAGGTCCAAGCTTTAGAGTGAATGTTTAAACACCTCCTGTGTCGAGCTTCTGCATCATGATGATTATGTTAAGAGTAGAGAGACATCCGAAGAAGCGAGTTTTATAGTCACCCTAGCAACTTAAGAATTTCCAGTATTCTCAACTTTCAGGACTTAGTTAAGAAATACGCATTGATATTTTGTAATAGTCAATTTAATAGTTAAATACAGTTTTCCCAATATTATTTTTTGAAACAGAGACTTTTTCGTATAAGATCTTTAAAAAACCGACTTTACTGAAAATATCGTGAATGTGTGGCAATTTCATGGATTCCTATCAATTTTGCAAAATTTCGCGGGTAAATTTTACACAAGTTAGTGACTTTCAATAAAAAATCTGCATTTTCCACGCTTAAAATTAAGTTTTAAGATATTTGGTGTTTATCGTTAATAAAAAAAGTCACAGCTTTAGTGATAGCGTAATACAGAATTTACAGAGAAACTAGACAAAATGGCGTTATCATTCAAACTATCGTACTTAATATTACTTCAATAAAAGTAGCAAAAATATAATAACAGTACACAATAGCAACTGCTAGTGCATTAAACACAAATTTACAATGAAGAGAAGAAAGTAGAAATATAAGCTAAAGAAATACTAGTTTGAGAATGCCACTATGAAAATAAAAAAACTGTGCATGGAACGCCACGCAACATTAGTGAAACTTGTTTTCTTTTTTGGATTGTTGGACTTTTTAATTTTGGGTTTTTGGACTTTATAAATTTTGGATTTTTTAAATTTTTTATCTTTTAATTTTTTTTAATTTTGGAATTTTTTAATTTTGGATTTTTAAAATTTGGATAAGCCTAATCATTGAGTTGATTGTATTCTGTGCAGTCCGTTCCGTCACAGACCCACTAATTTCGTGACGATTTTGAGCATAACAATTTTGTGACGATTTTGAGCATAACAATTTCGTGATGATTTTGTCCGTAACGCAAGTTTGAGTTAGCTCTCGATTTACTTCTACCGCAGCTAAAGTAGTTTCACTTCAAAAATAATTTGGATATGGACATCAGCAATGGGCCATTATGATTTTGAAATTTTATTGAAATGGACTGTTTGAAACATTATGGTGCTCGAGGAAAATTATGTAAATAATATGTTTACTCTAGCCACTTCCCTTGCCGGTGGAAGTACACAGAATGATAAACATCAGCAAAGCATCCTTATAATTTGAGGATGCAGCACTTCCTAGCCATGTTATCTGCATTCACCAGTTGTGAGGAATGGAACAGTGATTACTCTAGTAGGTGAGTTTCCAAGATTTCTTCTTCATTTGTCAAAACGCCAAGTCTCTACCTATTATAGTTTAGGCTCTACGTTGATTCTCTGTCATTAAGTCAGCCAGTCAGGACAAAGCCTTTTATATATACAGAGTGGACCAAAAGTCGTGATCGGATATTTTGTATGTTAGTTTATGCAAAAATAAAATGACACAATTGACGTAAAAACTTTATTTATTGAAGTAGCAAGTGTTAACGGATGGAAATATGGTAAAATAAAATTCCCTGGGAATGTCAGCGTCATTGTTAAACATCAAAAAGTTTTGGTATGTGCACCATCGTTTTCCGCGCTCGGTTGAATGCGCCGCCATGTCCTTCTGCTTGCCCGCCTCAGAATTTCGGGAGTGATCGTTCTGAAGATACAGATGATCTCTCTCTTAAGTTGTTTAACAGAATCCATCCGAATTATTCCAACCCAAGATTTTCTTCTAAGGAGGACCAGAACCTGTTGTCGCACAACGAAGTTCTTGGGATCTGCATTTCTGCCGATCGCTTCCTTGTTGATTTCATCGGTGAACCCTTCAATGATTCAGTCAGACGATTACTGAAATTATCGCCGCAATATTTTTTAGGTCTTCCGCTGCGTTTTTCATCCAATACAGAGCCTTTTGAGAAAGTCTTCTTTTCCAGTTTCCGTAGTTTGGCTTCAGTGGGAGCTGCTTTATTGAAACGAAGAAAGAAGTTCACTCTGATTTCTTCGTACGTTTCGCCAGTTTGTTCTTTTTCATGAACCCACACACTAACAATGAGACGTTCCTCAATCGTATATTTGCTTGTATCCACCATTGCTTACAACACAAACATAACACAGCGTTGCACATCGACAACAATCGCCTAATAAACCCACGTGCAAGAAAACTCTGACTTGGTCACTAAAACATAACAATGTCCTTGCTCTATCGGAAAATCGACAAGCTAATCCTACAAAACGTATATAAGGTGGTAAACAGTCCTCTCAGCCTATGAATAGTTTTTAATTGGTTTTCGATTTCGGAAAATGAGTTATTACAATATAAACATTATCCGATCGCGACTTTTGGTCCACTCTGTAGAAAGATGGTGCTTGGTAATAAACAGATAACTTCACAACAAATTGCTGGTTTGAATAAACAGAATCTTATTTCGGTATTAATCATTGACAGCCTTTATAATACTGGGGTAGTGCTCAACACAGCTCTAGTCATACAATCTGTTTCCGCAAGTTTCACTTTGCCAGATTGTAATTTGATATCTCATTTTCCTCTTCAGGTACATTCTACTCCTAAGCAAGAGAGTTCTCCAACCAACTTTGTGCTGCTGACTTGCTGAAGGCTTGGGTGCTGATACCATGGCTGCTGCCGGTACTAGAATATCTGAAGGGCCAAGGCCAACACTTATTCTGTTTCCGTTGCTTGCAGCAGCTCTGATTTATTGGATCTGTATAATGATAATAGAAAACAGGTTGCACCATCCATGTCCTGAAAGATGTTGGTGCAACACAGATACACGTCTAATACGCTGCTCAGATGCAGGACTTCAGCACATTCCTGAGAACACGTTAGGGGAATTGGAAATACTGAAACTTGATGGCAATAACTACAGCGTTCTTAGAAAAGACATGTTTCAGAACAAAGCGTATACTGTTATCGACAGTCTGTCTTTAGCTCGATGCAACGTGTCGTTTATAGAAGCTGGTGCATTTAATCACATACCAGTGCTTCTAAAACTTTCATTAGATGAAAATAGTATAACAGACATCCCATCTGGCGTGTTTCATAATTTGAAAACACCAGATACATTGAGTATGGCATCCAACAACATCGAAATTATTAGGTCTAAAACTTTCAAATGCATGGAGTCCTTAACGTGGTTAAGTTTAAAAAATAATTCCATTCGTTATTTTGAAACAGACGCTTTCTGGGGGTTATTCAATTTAGTAAGCCTTGATTTATCCTCCAACAAGATAATCCACTTGAAGTTGGACTTGTTCAGTAAAATGCTGAGAATGTATCATCTAGATTTGGGTGGCAATATGATCGATATACCAAGTCATACTGTGTTTCTGAATTCTGACACAATAAATTCTATACATTCAGACAGTTGCAACATAACGCAATTATCTGAGAACGAACTCAGGAATTTGACCTCCCTTCAGGGTATTGCACTGCAAAGTAACACAGTCCCCATGCTTCCAAAACTTTATGCTGTACAATTAAATGACAATCCTCTGAAATGTGACTGCGATCTTAAAGAAATTTACAGCTGGTTTGTTCAACATTACATATATACAGGGAAATTTCTTCCAACATGTAATGAGCCAAGTGAGGTTAACGGTTTGTGGTGGGGGGTAGTGGGAAGCGGAGAATGCAAAGATATGGACATAAAGTACAATAAAGATGTCAAATCTATCAGTCACAAATACACCGATAGTATTGCTAAAGATGACACGTACGTAACCAATACAAACGTTGAAATATATATGTATGTAGTAATTTTTCTAATGTGGGCTTTTGCTGCAGTTGGGAATTTTGTAATTATTACAATAATTGTATGGAAGAAGGAGTTTCGTACAATTCCAAACATATATATACTCAATTTAGCCATTGGAGATTTGATGTCATTAATGGCATTTTTACCTTTAAATAAATCGAGTACCTTTTGCAGATTTGTCCGGTACCAAGTAGGTCTATCTTACGGAGTGACCACTTACTCCATCGCAATATTAAGTATACAAAGGTATGAGGTCATTGTTAGGCCTTTCCTGAGCCGTATAAAGAACCTCAACCCAAGAAGGACAGTGGCATTGCACATTTCCAGTGTCTGGATCCTTGCTTTATTATTCACACTTACAACAATGAACTGTAAGGAAATATACGTTAATGGACAGTGTTTTTGTCTAGTGGGTACAGTTTTACAGGAAGTGGTTATATTCTGGCTTGTGGTGTATTGCATCTTGCCGTTGTGCATCATATCTACCATGTACATTCTCACAGCTTCCCACCTGATGCGGAGTAAAGTGATCGCTTCTGAAGATATACCTCAGCATCAGCGTCGAGTCAAGTCTCGAGCAACTACATTGAAGACGATCGTGAGTCTTACTCTGGTGTTTCTGATCACTTCTGTGCCTAATCTCTCTTTTATGGTATATTTTTCTAGGGTATCCGAGAACGAACCAATCATGTATTGGCATGAGATAAGGTCCTGTTTAGCTTTAAGCAACGCCTGTTTTAATCCCGTGGCATTATTCTACGCCAGTAGTTCCTTTAGGAAGTTTTTGAAATCATTCTTATGTGGTCGATGTAAGAAGGGATCTACTCATTCTGCAGTGGGCCTACCTGCTGTTCCAGTTACTACCACTAATCTGTAGTAACCAGTTGACATATGTTGAACAGAAGCATCAAGAACGTTGAAATTGAGACAGAAAATACTCATTAATTCTCATAGAATTTTTATAAAAGGAGTCAAATTTACATAGTTTATTCCTGTATGTAAAGCATTTAAATTAGGTACTTGCATGAAATCAATAGATGTATACCACAAGTTTAAAGAATAAAGAAATAAAATGTTCAAGTTAGATTTTTTTTTGTTTCTTACCATTTGTAAAATCCAATTTTATTGTTAGAAGTGATCTTTGGTGTTTGATCAACTTAACTGGAATGAAGAACACCAAAATATTTTAATAATTAATTAATTTTAATTTTAATTTTTTGGCCTTCATAGGACCACTTTAGTCAGGTCTCTGGTTGAGGTTTTTCTTGTTTTTGTCAGCCCAGTACTTCTTCATCCTTTCTGACCGCAATTTTCTTTCTGCTTCTGGAACTACTCTTCCTATTCTCTGTTTGTTGATTTTCATCTGTAGTGTAGTGTGTTTGTCTTTCAATATCTTGAGTGTGTCTGTCTTGTATATTAAATCCTCTACTGTAATACGTAGCTCTGCCATATCTTCCTTAAGTTCTGTAATCCATCTTATATTTTTCTTACTCTTACTCTTTCATAATTTTCCTATTATTTTTCTGCTAATTCTATTTTCTGTAAAGAGAGGCAGGCCAGAGCTTGAACTGTAACAATTTATATTTAATTTAATTTAATTTTAATTTTTTGGCCTTCATAGGACCACTTTAGTCAGGTTTCTGGTTGAGGTTTTTCTTCTTTTTGTCAGCTCAGTACTTCTTCATCCTTTCTGACCACAATTTTCTTTCTGCTTCTGGAACTACTCTTCCTATTCTCTGTTTGTTGACTTTCATCTGTAGTGTAGTGTGTTTGTCTTTCAATATCTTGAGTGTGTCTGTCTTGTACAGATTATAATAATTTTAATAATAATAGTAATAATTGCGCACAATGTGCATTGTTCAGTTAGATTTAAGCAACCCACCGATTGCAATCTTTCTTGCCTCACATTCCACTATAAGGTATCTACTGCACTCCTTCCCACACATAGCACACACGCACGATTCTCATGAATTGTGAAACAGTTTTGTGGTACACATTTTAAAGTGGAACCTGTGTATAGTCAGGCCAGTCACTATATGTCTTTTCTAATAGTTGGTAAGAGTCCAATTTTGTATCATCGTGTAGAACTCTTGCCATATGCCTTTCCTCTTATCCTCCCTTTCCCTGATGAATTTTTTACCAGCTGTCCATAGATGGTAGCTGCAGCTTGATTCTTAAGTCCTCCACAAAATATGTCTCTCTTGCTAGGACGTACACTAGTCTAGAGGGCGCTAACTTTGATAGACCCAGGCCTCTCTTCAAACATCTTCCCTTTACACCTTCTATTTCTGGTTCGTTGTGATGTGGTCCCAGACATATTCGATCCCATATGCTATTGTCGGCACTATCTTCGCCTCAAACAGTCTCATTGCCGTAGTGAGTGATATCAGGTTTAAATCTCTGATATTGGAGATCCCTTTAATCGCTGCAACCATTCTCTCCTTGATGTGTATGACAAACGATTTCTCTGTTTCATAATAAATAAAAAATTGTAACCGGGATTCACAGTGAAGTAATCAAATGCACGTAATTAATTCTGTTTTTCACTCAACTTCACTTATATAAGTAATGACTTACACATAATGCATTTCACAGCTTCTTAGCTGCAGTTGACCTCATCTGATGATGCAGCTAAGAAGCTGTGAAATGCATTATGTGTAAGTCATTACTTATATAAGTGAAGTTGAGTGAAAAACAGAATTAATTACGTGGATTTCTCTGTTACTTGCAACACCATACCCAGATATTTAAAGGAGCCTTTGACTTTAAGTCCTTTTCCATTCCATTCCATTTGTATTTATGTATAAATATATGTCATTTTTTTAAAACAAAATGTATTTTGTGCATTATTAAATCCGGCGTTCTTATTGGGACACACCATATAAGTGTTATTTCAGTAAACAAACAAGATGCTCAGAATTTTAAGTTGGAGTCAAAATTAATATAATTTCTCATACCAAGCAACCTTATTTTATTACACAAAAGCTTGCTTCTTTAATAAAGTTAACAGAAACAGAATTGTAAGTAAATTTTAAATTGATTTAAGTACAAATACGAATGCTGACAAAGACATACTTGGAGGCATTAAAACTAAAGAAACAACCAAAGAGCAAGTAAACATGCCAAACCCATTTCCATGCTTATCAGGTCAGACCCTACATTAGCTCTTCCAATTAATATATATTCAATAGAACAAAATGCAGTCTCTGTAGTACTTTAAGGAATATGACATAAAGATACAGGGATATTCTTCTTCATTCGAACAAATACTAACATGAGCACATAGCACCTCACACCTAGCTCAAGCTATGATACTGTACAATGTTTATATTCATGTTCTCAGTAGATGCTAATAATGTTGCTGCCAAGTTAATACTAACTAATGCCTCAATCATCATGTTTAATGCCTACTATCTCCAAAGATCACACTAATCTATACGGTAAATGCTAAAAATCAGATTCTATTTGAATCGCTTCATAAAGAAAGGGATTACAAGTGAATGCCACTTAATGTAATTGTGGATATGTTATCAATCGGGTAATGTTATCACTTTTATGAAGTCCCGTATGGATTAATACTGATACATTGAAAAAATTCTGTTTATTGTGATCAATGATTCGGTTTATGTTATCACATTTTCCTTTTTACGGCTTTATTTCCAAGTACTATAGTTTTTCGAATTTTCATTTTTAAGGGTTTCGTTCCTAACTCAATTGTATTGTGTTGTACTGGAGGAAGCTATTCTGTTCCCAGCTCACCAGTTCGAGGGGATGGCATTACATCATTTTCTCTTATAAGCAATAAAACATGATTCATCTCTCAGTTAAGCTGCAGCTTTTGATTTATGAAGATAACAGTGATGACATGCTGTGATGGCTAGTATAGACTTCTATAAACACTCATAACTCGTAAATGAGTATGGAGTAATGGTTAATGGACTCCTAAAGGAAAGTAAAAACAATTAAAAACTTTGTTAGTGGTTGAAAAAATAGTTGTTTGCAGTGTATTATTGTATTATGAGTGGTCAATGATTCCCAGTTTACATATTATTTTATGAATAAATAGCTTTTAATTCTGTTTTGTAGTGTATTATCTTATATATGAATAAATATCCTTTATTTAATTTCTTCGGCTACTATTATCAATCGGTTAATGTTATCAGATTAGCTGCATACCGAAATGATCACAATAAGTGACGTGCACTATAGTTTATAGGCAATATTTCGTAAAAGTACGACTTCTTCAATTCGGACTATTTTTTCCTCGAAACTCTCACATTCCGAACACAATGTCGCTACACAAGAAGCGTTGGACTGATACCCTTTCTTTATAAAATGGCATCATTAACATTGTAAGTGGGAAATTCAAAAAGATTCAACGCCATGTCAATTTCACAACAAATGTGACTGATGCCCTTTCTTTATGAATGGATTTATTTGCTTTGTACTGTATGTGTAGATAATAATGTCTATCTTACAGACAGACTAGAAAGGTGCTATTATGAAAAGAAACTTACAAATACTGAGAACACTACAATGCTTGAGCTAAGACCGAGGCATGCACATTTATTCGTTTGGAAAAAAAAATCTCCCTGCCTGTATCACACAATGAAATAAAATCAACAAGTGATACCACCAGCAAATAATACTCTATCACTGCCTAGGCCTTTCGATGTGTCTGTGTCATCTTCAAAGCACCTTACTATCTTCCTAGCTTCTTTCTTACCTGATGAGTTGGTGTTTTCAAGCCATGTACAGCAATTTCACAAAAGTGAATACATCACCAAGAAGAAAGAAGCTGAGCAACGAATAGGTTTTATTAAAACAAAAATAAAACCTTTTCGTTTATCTTGAAAGAATCAGGAACTCAATATAGATTTATTGTGACTATTTAGCAAAAAGTTTCTTACACTTGTTGCCTAAAGAACCTCTCAACAATTTCTTAAAATAGTTTTTATTATTTCTTGTTTAAAGATGATGCATGTTTTTATTTTTATCCTCTTTATAATTTATTATTGCAAATTTAATATGTTCATAGCTATATAAGCAGGGCAGTGTGAGAATTTTCAATTTCTTGAATATAATTCTGCAAGATTTTATCTGTGGTATTTTCTCTATAACCCAAAGTGCTTTTTTTTGAAGACTAAATAATCTTAGTATTTTTATTTCTGCAGTCGAACCCACAGAATAACACCATAGTTTAAGTGGGAGTGAATCTAGTCTATAAAGCTGTAAGTCCTGAAGATGATGCAGGTGTATTGAAACGCCTAGGCATTAATGAAATAGTAAAATAGTTGTTGACCTGATCATTTGTCCACTTTATTGTACCAATCGAGTTCAACAGTACCATATAACACATAACACAAAACCCACACCACTACGAGCACATGCAGGATCTACTCCTCAAGTATACTTACAGCAATCAATGGTACGGAGTCCAATCAACCAGTCACCATAACCGTGAGAGAGAAGAAAAAATCAATAAATAAGTGCAAGCCACCAAAAGTCTATTAAACTAAAATGTCAAAAGAAACCAATGCAAGAACGGAAGAATTAGCCTGTTACTATCAGGACCTGATACTTTAGCATTTTTACGTTTCATTTTCTTTTACTACAGAAACTATCTACTACAAAAAGCAAGGCTCTTATGATATGTCGTAGAATTTATTCATTTGAATGTTGGCTAATGATAGGTTTGTTCGCAAAGCAAATCCGTGACCGCTTGAGAATTTGTTGTACTGCGCATGTCCAGTCTGTAACTTACCCGTGATTTGCACTTTGCGAACGGTTACAGGAATTTGGAATTGATAGTCTCTGCGTTTAATCGATATGATATGCAAATAAAATATATATTTCCCTTTGACATGTTATAAATGCAATATACATCGACAATATAATCTATATTTTGGGAAACTTTTAATTATCTTCCATTATTCTTACAATAAGTAGCCTATGTTTATAAATCTGGCGCAATGTTATAGGAGGGAGGAGTCAGGCGCGTGAAAATAGGTTACTGCGCATGTCTGTGATAACAATTCATGCTAGAGCCTGCAAACTTTTCTTATAGTACAGAAACTGTCCGCGAGAGCTTTGCGAACAGAAGATTGAAATCAGAATCACAGATTCTCGCTTTGCGAACGCGTGTGGAGAAAGAGCGCATGCGCGAACGATTTGTTCCTGGTTTCTGACTGCTTTGCGAACAAACCTATTGTTACATAATTTTGTCAGCTAGCCTACTTGGCTTGTCATAAACACTTGAAGAGCTTCAAAACAACCTGTTCATGTCTGACCATGGCCTATTTGAATCCTGTACAAATATACGAGGATCATTTCAAAAGTTCTGCACACTGTTAGATAAAATTAAAGAAAATAATTTATTTTACAAAATACATCTACAGGCCTTCAATGTAATCTTCATTCTTGCTTATGACAGCTTCCCAACATTTTGGCAAATTCTGTATTCCGGATAGGGCACCTTCACTGTTGAGCTGTCTGATTACTCAGGTCACCTCACTGGAAGCTTCATCAATTGTAACAAAACGTTTTCCACAGAGTGGTTCCTTTAATTTGGGAAACAAATCAAGTCTGGTGGGCTCAAATCAGGACTGTATGATGGGTGGGGAAGTCTTTCCCATCCACAGACTTGGAAAACGTTTTGTTACAATTGATGAAGTTTCCAGTGAGGTGACCTGAGTAATCAGACAGCTCAACAATGAAGGTGCCCTATCCAGAATACAAAATTTGCCAAAACGTTGGGAAGCTGTCTTAAGCAAGAATGAAGATTATATTGAAGGCCCGTAAAGGTATTTTGCAAAATGAATTATTTTCTTCCATTCTATCTTACAGTGTGCAGAACTTTTGAAATGACCCTCGTATACAAGGGAAAGTCAAAAAGTAAAGATACTTTTGCAATTTCTTTTTTCAGGGTTTAGTAACACTGCTAGTATCCAGTGCTGAAGTAGTGTAGTCGGCAACACTTCTATACAACGTGTCACTCTTATTCCTGTATTAGTTGTTGGAGTGTAGCAAACCGTTAAACAAGGCAGCTCCATTGTCGATGTGCACAAAGGAGGATTGAGGGTAGTAAAGTATTGGCAATTTCATCCAGTGTGGTTCGTCTGTTTTCCCTCACTTTACCATCAACGACTTTCACACTGTCCTCAGTGCTTGACATCGATGGCCTGCCTGATCTTTCATCATCACATAAAGAAGTTCTTCCCTATTAAATTGTATTGGTATTAAATTGTATTGGAAGTTAACACAGTGAAGTTATATAATATAATAATTACATAAGAGTTCAATTTTTACACAAAAACTTCACTTTTGGTATAGTTTAGCTGAACTAGTTTCGGCGCCTTCGCAACCATTGTCAACAGCTATACTTCAACTGTATAGCTGTTGACAATGGTTGCGAAGGCGCCGAAACTAGTTCAGGTAAACTATACCAAAAGTGAAGTTTTTGTGTAAAAATTCAACTCTTATATAATTATTAAGTTCTTCCCTGTTTGAAGCGCTCTATCCATTCGTAGATCTTGCTTCGCGATAAACAGCTGTCACACCTTACTGTTCTTGCATTAGACAAAAAATTTCCGCAGGTTTAACACCTTCCGCAAACAAAAAGCGAATCACTGCCCTCATTTACTCCTTCGTGCAGATTGACAATGGAGCTGCCATGTTTAACAGTTTGCTACACTCCAACGACTAATGCAGGAATAAGAGTGACTCGTTGTATAAAAGTGTTGCCGACTACACTACTTCAGCACTGGATACTAGCAGTGTTACTAACCCCCTGAAAAGAGAAATTGCAAAAGTACCTTTACTTTTTTACTTTCCCTCGTAATACACAGAAAGTGGAAAAGAGTAAATCATAACTATGTACATTGAACTTTACCTGGTGTTGATAATATAGAATATTTTCAAAGGCTTCAAACCCAGTGGTTACTAACCACGTGGTTAGAAGCTCAGGAAAATATTCTATAAACAACAACTAGTTTTGAACGATTTGAATTTTTCATGGTGAATATTAATCATAAGTACTTCATGGGCTATCAGCTGAGTCAAAGTTTTTAAGGTTCCGAGCTTGCCGTAAGCTGGCATCTGCCATAGAAGACAACCAGCAGAAGTGAAGGCCAGTGTGGGTATTTGTTTGCGTCACTCTAAAATCTCAAAATTTAAACATTCAGACTAATTATGATCCAACAAAAACAGTCGTATGAAACTTGCCTACAATGGTAATTAATATGCTCGTATGAAAATTATGAAACTTGCAATCTTAATAAACGTCATTATAGCCTTGTTGCATGATGTATTATTCATAAACTGATTGGACTGGCTGTCCGGGTTGGGCCGCATTGTGATTTTAGTGTCTTCTAACGATTCGGACATCCTATTGTGTCCTTCTTCAGAGAAAGATTCGCATTGACAATAAGTGCCTGTGAAGAGTAAACAGTCGCAGTTGTCATGACAGTTTTAAAGTTTTAATTATTTCCTGCCAGATGTCACTGATCTTGTATCCATCTTCCCTGTTTATGTTATAGGGATGTTTAATAATTTCTATGGCTTCTGTAAAAGCAGGACAATGCGAATCTTTCTCCAAAGAAGGACACAATAGGATGTCCGAAACGTTAGAATACACTAAAAACACGACGCGGCCCAACCCGGATAGCCATTCCAATCAGTTTATGTGTAACACCGGCCGTGGAAGCCTGCTAACTAATGATGTATAATTGTTACATATTCCATTATTTTTCACGATACACATATGTAGATATTTTCTAATAATAAAAATGATAGGAATGTGTTACAAGTGACTTTTACAGAAAGGGAACACTGTCATGCCATTTTACTGTAAAGGATTGGCCTACCCCAGTTACCATACAGATGTAAGGGTTAACAAGCTTGTACATAGGCATGCAAATAGGGGGTTCTACAGATCATACGCTACCATGCAATTATACGAGTAACTCTCAGAAACTGTTTAACTGCCCTTCACTTCGATTTTAAGAGCCTTTAGGCAGTATTAACTACAACACAGTTTGGTTTTAACTCTTAAACTGTCTATAGTCTTTCTTAAATTTGTATTAAAAGGACTGAAAAGAAATTGTTAGAAAAATCTAAATTTCATACAACTTACAGAATAAAGTAGCAAGAAATAAACTTAGTTCTTGCAAATATATTGATAAACATATCTGTAGCAAGATTGAGATCGGAAATATACACACTAAACTTCACTAAAAGGTATATTTACCCAGGATGATCATTTCAACGGGTCTTCCTGCCATCATCAGCTGATTCAGACTGGTCCTCTAGCGGCGGGTGAATGAACTTGTCGATCAAAGTTCGTTGTATTCCAACTGAAGTGTCGAAGTTGAAGAGATTTTTTTGGTTCTTTTTAATGAAAATTTTTCCCCAAACTGTAAGTTCTATTGGTTTTTCAACTTGTTTTAGTAGTGCAATTTCATTTTCAATTTCATGGCCTACTTCCCAGAAATGCATTGCCAAAGCGGATTTTTCAATTTGTTTGTTCATGATGTTCTTAAAATGTTCTTTTCTCCTTGTTTATAATTCCTTTTTGTTTTGCCTATATAAAATTTTCCACAATCTTTGAAAATAATTTTGTAAATTCCAGCTATTTCCGATCTCAATCTTGCTACAGATCTCGTGAGATTGCCTATGATAATACTTGGCAGGTCTAATGCCCCACAGTATGATTTATCACTAGACTTCGGATTTTAGGTAAAAACCTATTTTAATCCTTAAGTGATATATGGACGAAAACTTGTATATGCATGTTTCATAAGTGATTATGCCTAAAACTGATACTTTTATAGGACCTAAAACAGCCTATTTTTACATTAGAGCCTAATATTGCCTTTTTGCTTGTTTTTCCTCTAAAGTTCAAAATAAGTTACTTTTTGTTATAAATTCTATCATTTATCTTCAGTTCGTACTAAATGTTTAGCTCGGAATGTGCAGTACATGACACATTTGTGATGTGGTTAAATAGTAAGGAATGTTTCGTCTTCAGTAGAAAAATTCTTTGGAATTCCCAAGAAAATGTAGTGTTTTTCTTCCGACTTTCATATCCAGTAACAAAAAAATTTAAAAAAAAAAAAAATAGTTCTCTGAATTACTGAAGGATACAAGGGGTTGAATATGCTAGCGTGCATAGCTTCTGGGTGCAGGGATTAGGTTTTCACTGTTATGGTATTAATACAGGCCCTAGTAATAGGTCTATATAATTCTGTGTACCATAGGCCTATATCTGTGTTTTATCATGATTATTGATTAATGGTGACTTCAATAAATATAATATTCTGCATTGCAACTGAGATATTTCAGAAAATTGGCAACTTAACGATTTTACAAGAGACTATTTTACGATTTTTAGAACCTATTTTCCAATTTTTAGAGCTTATTTTAGGTACCTAAAACAGCATTTTTAGCGACCTAAAAGTCCGAAGTCTATTTATCACAAACCTCCTCAGTATATTAGCTCGCCCGGTTATGTACAATGAGTCCCTTCCTCCCACAAAGATTCTGCTTCAGAAACATGTAGATACCCTATCCTACATGCAAACATGCAAGCTACAACATGGGTAAGACAAATAATATCAATTTATTTTCAATGCCTCCAGTACAAATTTTTTTTTCTCAAGGGAGACAGAGAACATCTGGCAGTTTCATACGAAAAATGGGTTTCATTTTCCTATTAAAAATCTCACCGACAGTCTGATCTTTACATTTCGAAGTTTTAAAACATGTTTGTGTAGAAGGAAGTTTTAACTTAGTTTTTCTTTGTTGTGCCCTTTAACATGTTTCCTTGATTTCCAAACCCTTAAAAGTATACATTATGATAGTTTCTGTAAATATTCTTTATAAACTTACCAACACGAGTATGCTCTTTATTGTCAAGATTCATTTCAAGTGAAAAACATATAGTTGCAAACCAGTGACATAATAGAGAAAAGTTGGGCCCCCCTGCAAAGTATAATTAGGGCCCCCTATTAAAATGATTCAGATTCAAGCGTATGGGTTCAGTAGCAGGATTTCAGCAGCAGGAAATATCAAATTTCATGGGCTGACAGGACCGCGAAAATATTAAAATTTTCCAGTATTATTATTACCGGTAGGTGATATTATTTTATTATTATAATTTTATTAAAATTAGTATCAGTAGTAGTAATGGGGGTATGCCGTGGCATGGTTAGTTGAAGGTCGCAGATTCGATTTCTGATTAAGTCATTAGGATTGACTTAATCCTTCCCATGACACTATGAACCTGGGGTCTTCTTGGCTCTATATAAATATATACCAGGAGGTAAAGGTGACCTTACCACCTTCATGAGCCAAATGTCTAAAAATCTGGGAGCGTCAACCTTCACAGCTTGTACAGGGAAAATTTTTACTGCTTTCCACAGATTTGTTTCCTATTATTACAACCTACTTACATTCCTTTTCGTCTGCTTTTAAATTTTGGGCCCCCAAGGACTTTAAGCCATCCCACATCACGGAGTCTGCGGGGCCTTCAGTTACGCCACTGTTGCAAACTGCCAGCTTCATATTAACCCTCTGTGCCTACAATATCTATAGGTGACCAGCTGTACAGAAAAGTGAGATTTCAAATTTAACATTCTTAATATAATTATGTAGGCTTTCACAGTGGGAGTCTTGTACGTTAAAAATCTTACTGTTAGGCCATGGTCTGAGGTCTGAGTTTCTCTTGTCACAATTACATTACCACACTTAATTTCGTCATGCAAGGGTTGATTTTTTAGTAGTGGAAACCATTTTATTTCTCCACATATAGCATACATACATGGTACTAACTTTTATAGGCCTTCAATGTAATCACCACCATTGCATACAACATGTTCCCAGCGATGCGGAAGTCTTTGGATCCCGTTGGCACTACCTAATCTGTTAATGGTGCAAAGAGAGCAGTTGGTTGCCTGTAAAACATCTTCAACCATATGAATTAGATCAGGATTAGATCAAAGTCACAGGGACTTAAACTGGAGAATACAGAGGGTGATAGAGCACCCCCCAGCCCCAGTGATTGAACAATTCAGACACAATTCCTGCTGTATGCACCCCAGCATTTTCATGCAGAATCATGGGTGGATTGTCCATGTAGTGTCACAGTTTTCTTTCTAGAGCTGCTTGCAGATTGTTTTGCAAAAACAAGCAATAGTACTCCGCAATAACTTTCTGGCTTGGGGGAACAGTATGTTTTAAGATCACACCATCCCAATCATGTTTTACAGGCAACCGACCGCTCTCTCCTCACCAACAACAGATTAGGCAGTTGTCACAGGATCCAAAGACTTCCGCACCGCTGGGAACATGTTGTATGCAATGGTGATGATAACATTGACGGCCTATAAAAGTTAGAACCATGTAGGTATGCTATATGTGGACAAATAAAATTGTTGCCACTACTAAAAAAAATCAACCCTTGTATTTTGCAAAGAGATTATTACATGGCTAGCAAAGAGTTTATATTATTATGTACTCATACAGTAATTTCGTCAATTAATTTGTAATCTAGTTGAAAGGTGTATAATTAAGCAATTTTTGCAAGAAATTTGCATTTTGCACTAATAAGTAAAAAATGTGAGTTTAAAAAGATATAGGAGAATCAAAAGCTTTCACAAGCTATGTTCAGGATAAGGGATTCCAAGGTACAAAAGCCAAAAAATTGCAAAATTGTTAAAATCCTTCTTCTCCATGCAATATCATGAAGAGAGATTCTACCTACCTTATTGGAACTAAAGATGCCGAAGAGTCCTACTCTCTTCTTTATCTTGCCGGCAGACATTGTGCCCTTGACTGTCATGGCTTCCGGCCTGATGGACGTGATGGCAACACTGGTTACAGGCGCTGGAGCTTCTCCGCTCTTTATAGCACTGAGATCTTCAAAAGGGATGTCCTCCGGCGGCTGAAATCCTGATTTGTACCTGTCTATCACTAGTTGTGTGTCCTGGAAAACACAGAACTTAATCAGTATCTGGAACACCACTTCTCAAGCCACGTAAGAGAAGCACCATACTTTCCAATGTATAAGATGCTCCTTTGTATAAGAAGCATCCCCAAATTTAACACAATTTTTCATGAAATAACACCTTTTCAATAACTAGATTCTAACCAATCATGACCTCACACTTGTATATTAATAGTATAGCCAATACTTGCATATAGCATATTTTCAGTTAGTACACACAGCAAATTGTAGGTAGATTTACAATGTCTTATATAATGAAATATAGGTTTTGTTTTGGAAACCTGAATTTAAACAGGAAAAGTTAATGCTGAATTTTTAACAGTTTTCAGGCAGGCTACTGAGGATAGACAATTCTTACTTTCCGGCACTTTTTACTAGAACCAAAAATTCTAAAAGTACCATACCGACATCGATTGTTTTACTGTGTTAACCAAGGAATGAGGCACTGAATTAATAATAAAAACATTCTCCCATTCGCTGACACTAACAGTATTTTCAATAATCCATTCGTGGCATTTATGTCAGGATTGTACACAGCCGAGAGGGGAAATGTTACTAATAATCCCTGTGTAAACGACATCAATATTGGCAAGTTGTACACACTTCACACTGCCTGACACTCTTGTTTAAATTAACTATTAAAGATGGCAGATTTTTGTTAACAGCTGGACATTCGGTGGATGTTTGCAATTGAATTTTGAGGTTATGCATTCATCTTTAAGACAATTTCCTATGAAACATTGTGAGCTCATTTTGCAGTATTGTTACTATTCTTCGATTGCAGGCCTTATGTTCTTTTTTTACCCATGTATACAGCTTTCTGAAATCAATTTAATGAACAGTGGAATGTCATCCAAACTGTCAATTGTCTGAACAACTTCCCATTTAAAAAAAAAAAAAAAAACTTTTTTATTTTCCAGATCCTTGAGATATTAATTAAAAAATGATCATTAAAACATACACAGAAGCTACCATCGTCTCACAGATGAGTGATTATTTTTAAAATAGTTATAATGAATAAATAGCACTAAACCCTTGTAAATGTATGTCGCCAGGGAAAAGTTCTTCCCGACAAGCGCAGCAGCAATGCATGAAGAATCAGCAGGGATTGGCACACACCATCTTCTTTCACACAGCATAAGCAAGTTGTCAAATGATGAGACGGATTAATATCACTTAATAATTCTTTCAGTATACCATAAATGATTTATAGATAAGACTGTTTTCTGAATAAAGATTGGAAGGTACCTCTTTCTCGTTGATCTGCTCGGCGGCCCGCACGATGCCGTCTAAACATTTGCTGATGATGGGAAATACGTTTCTTTCGATGTCCACTGATTGTATCATGAAGTTCTTGATGTTCTTTATTCGCTTTTCATCAAGCTCCTGCAGCTGGTGGAATACATCTGGCATCATCGTGTGATAGTGTTGCGCCTGTGAAAACAGATTAACAAGTCAGGGCTTTGGGCTCTAACAATGACAAAAAATTACCTATGTAAGAACAAGATGTAGTTTACAATATGTATTTTTTAAAATTATTTATTATACCACACATACACTATACAGTAAATTCCAATTATTCGAACTCCAACTATCTGGATTCCTTTGAGGCTGTATTCAAGAAATTTTGGCAGCAGTGAGCATTGGGAAACCTTCTTTCACTATTTGTGAAAAAAAGCATAATTTTTAGCTGAAAAAATTGACAGTTTGTAAGAAAAACAACTGATTTTCACCAATGTGTTCTTTATGGCACTTTATGTACAATTCTACAGTGGCAGGGAAAAAGCGAGTTTAAGTAAAAATACGAAAGTTTCAAGAAAGACAAAAAAATGTATTTCTACAGCACTGTTACACTATTTAGATCAGCCCACCCAGATATTTTTACATAGTATAAGATAATGTGTAAAAATATCTGGTGGACTGAACTAAATAGTGTAACAATGCTGTGGAAATAAATAGTCTCTCCTAAAACTTTTGTATTTTGACTTACTCGCTTTTTCCCTATCACTCTAGAATTTAGTTCTTTTTTCCTTAAGAAATTACCTTTTTTCACGTTTTATCCAACTATCCGAATATTTGATTATCCAGATTGGGTCCGGTCCTAATTAATCCGGATAATTGACGTTCTTTGTACTGTATAAATACAATAAAATAAAAAAACTCAAAAGAATACACACAAAGAAACAACATATTAATAATTAGAAAATACCAACTGAATCAATATTAATCAATTAAAAAAAAAGTAATGATACATGGGTGGTCCTGAAACCCTAAAAGAGCAGGAGCTCTAAACCAATTTTATCCTTTTCACTGCAACTGATATATACATGCGTCACATTGAGCAATTCTTTAAAGCAAAGATATAAGACTAATAGAGTAATGCTTTACCTAAAATGTGAGGATTGTTATCCACATATTATGATTATTATTTATGCAAGCCAGCTATTACACTGAATTTTCTCATTCACATTAAATTTAAGAGCCCACTGATGTTTTATTTGATGATTGCTTTTATATATATATATATATATATATATATATATATATATATATACACGGTGTTTCAAAATGAATATCTGTGTTTTAAGGCTTTGTAGAATTTAGTACATTTAACATACAATTATAAATAATACATCAAATGATAGAGCAACTCAAACAGTTTTGTTGCTACTCAAACAGTTTTGTTGGTACTCATAATGTTCGCATCTGGGGACCCGAAATTCCCCACAAGATGGTACAGTTGCAACGAGACTCCCCTAAATTGAATGTTTTTTGTGCCATATCCCAGCGGAAAGTTTATGGGCCCTTCTTTTTCCTTGAAGCAAGTGTAATTGGAAATTCTTATCTTGATGCGCTACAACTATGGCTCTTTCCTCAATTGGAAGAAGCTGAACCAGAGAACGTGGTATTTGGCAGCAAGATGGTGCACCACCTCTCTGGCATCATTCAGTACGCGAATGGTTAAACAATGTTGTATCCGACCGCTGGATTGGCCGGAAGGAGCCAGATGACAGAGCTTGTTTCGCATGGCCTCCACGTTCACCCGATATGACACCATGTGATTTTTACCTTTGGGGATTCATAAAGGATCAAGTGTATGTGCCTCCACTACCAACTGACCTACCCGACTTAAGACACAGGATTGAAGCAGTTGTTGCAACAATTCCTCCAAACACATTAATCAAGGTTTGGGAAGAACTCGCCTATCAACTCCATGTGTGCCATGTGATGAATGGTGCACACATTGAATACTTGTAGGAAAAACTGTTTGAGTTGCTCTTTCATTTGATGTATTATTTATAATTGTATGTTAAATGTACTAAATTCTACAAAGCCTTAAAACCCCGATATTCATTTTGAAACACCCTGTATGTATATATATATTGCTTATATAACCAAAAAAATTAGGCTCTGAAAGGGTTAAATAGCTTCATTCCTCCAAGAAGGAATCAATTGCTATTTGTGTATAAATCCTAATTACCTTCCAGCATGCTGTCAAAAATTGTTATTCTTTAAAAGAACACTGCAGACAATTAAAAATGTATACTTCCAATGGTCAAACAGATACAGTATGAGAATTAAAAAGAAATTGCAAGCACTAAGGGCCTGTATTACCACCTCCAGACAAATCCTCCCGATATGTGACTTCCAGATTGCATAACTGGAAGATGTGTTGTAATACCACTGCCGAACTGTTATCGGACAGAACGCAGTAAAATTTCGTAAAAAGATCATTAGCTCATTGAGCTCATTAGCTCATTGTTGTAGTTCGATCAGCCTCCATTAGGTCTGACAACTCCGATTTGTATTTTTACAATTAAATCACATAAGAACATATCGTTTTAAGTGCATGAATCGATTTGTGCAATTCTATTTCATAAATGTGAGTCTAAAACAGAATTATTGTGTAAATTAAATCTTCCAGCATCATTTCTGAAATTCAAGTGGCTACAAAGTTTCGGAGTGCTGCCATCTTGATTCCACCAAACTTCCCTAACTGGCAGTTGGTAGTTTATCACCCACTCCATCCTCATGCTAGCTTAACTGGGAGTTGGCTTTCCAGACAGATTTTGTCAGGAGATCATAGTTCGTAATTCTTGGCCAACTTCCAGATAGGTTTTCTATCTGGCTGATAAATATGCTATCTATGCTATCAGGAGGTCATTGTACAGGCCCTAACAATTACGATTTTAAATAATAATGTCTTGCACATTTCTCAATATTGTTCCTAGGCATATTTTGTGCTTACTTACTCATTTCGTGCAATCTAACAATTTATGTGATAATTCGTGGATATAATTTACTTAATAGTGAGTAATATTTCAAGTCTCTATAAAGCTAAATATAGCTAAGGAAATGTGTTGATAAATTTTATGTTGTTTTTCTCCTAGGAGGGATTTGTATGTCGTGTATAAAATAATTTCACCTATTCCCTCGTATAAAAAGTTTTTGTTAAAATATCAGCTCAAAGCTTTGTCGAATCTAAAATTTATACTTGTCAATATTATAAAACATAATTAAAAATTATATCTGTCAATTTTATAAGGCAATTTTTGTATTTTGTGGACAATATATAGAAATAGGTGGAATTATTTTATACACGACACAGCTAAGAAAAGCTGTTTTATAAAATTTTGCCCTTATTACCCTTACCAAAAAAATATGTTCCCTAAGTATTGAATACAATACCTGTAGATCATTTGTTTTCTGGAGCTGGTTGGCATATTCGTTCTTAGTTTCTTCACATTGCTGTGACTTGATGGCCATGTTCATTCTCTGCTTCTCGACTTCCGCACGGGAAAGGTTCAGGTCCGCATCAGCTCTCTGGAAGTTGTCCAACGCTCGTTCCGCCTCCTTAAAAGCTTTCTCGTAGTTCTTGCGAGCTCGGTCAAGTGCTCCAATCTGCGTGCTAAGATTAGACATCATTCGTGCTCCCTCTTGTAAGTGCTGGAAAAACAAATGGTAAAAATATGTCTTACATGTCTTGCTCTTCCATTTACATGAAGTCTTGTGTGGTAAGCAGTTCAGGCTGAGGTTGAAACAACTGAATACAGTCCTTGCAATACAGCCTCTTATTCTACAGTAGAGCCTCGGTAATTCGAGCCCCGGTATTTCGAGGTTCCGTGTAATTCGAGCTGGTCTTAAGAATATTAAAATTGTCCATAAAACTAGAGTAAAATCCCGTTTTTAAACGGTGTCCGCTTGTAAGTTTTACGCACTTTCGAATGTTTCACATTTTGAGCTTTCTTTCAATTTTTCCATGTACAAAAATGCAGGTAAAACTGTCCCACTAAGGGTTTTTGTTCATAATACACAGAAATAACCTTGGCTTCAGACTGCTAATGCATTTCTATTACAGAATGACAGAAACCGAGGTTTGATCTTTCTTTGTCGGGACCTCGTGCCAATCAATTGTACAGTGCATACCATCCTTTCAGAAAATAATACTTTATTGTTTCAGTAATCCCTACTCAGCGAAAATGGTAATTAAAAGTGTTTTCCTAAATTTAGTAGCGCCGCTTTCCCGTTCCACTCCATTAAGGGTCAGACAATGACTTAATCCTCAAACGATGCCGATGTAGAAAATTGAAATTGTTTGCCAATATACATACATGCGTAACACAGGTATGTAGTCCTACTATATTTTTATTTATTTATTTATTTAAACCATTATTGTGCTCATTAAACAGTTATTTATAATTTACACATTGATTTAGTAAATTTCCGTATAATCCGAGTTTTTTGTAATTCGAGGTAGCCTCAGCCCCAATTAGCTCGAATTATCGGGGTTCTACTGTATTCAGTGTAATGTTTAAGACTCAGTTGATTATGAACTAAAAATGTTAGAAATACATAATCATTTATATCTAAATATCTATTTATTTACTTCCCTCTGGTCTAGTTAAGGCCTTAAGGCCTTCTGTTCCACCAACTAGAAATGAATGCATACAACCAGAAACAATAATCTAATTTAAGAATAGTAAATCATATTACATACATTTATAATTATATATATTTAACAGTTATCTCTAATTAAAACTATATTAAACTATAATATTCAATATTGACACGAGGCAGTAGAATCTCTCTAATACGGACCCCGCTCTTCCAGACATCCAGCTAATAAGGACAAAATTTGAAAATAAACTTTGAATTTTAATCACAAAGATGTTTTGTTTTGTTAATTCTACATCAGTCATAGGTTAAAACCTTAGGTTTATCTATACAGCAGTATCAAAACTAAAAGGAAGTTGTAAGAAAAGTTATATTTATGGTGGGGGAAACCAGATTTTTTTAGTTTTACTCACCTAAACCTTCTATCACAGTACAGTACATGCATTTTAAGGCAAATTTCATTTAATCTGAACCTAGAATAAACATAATTAAGGACAATGATGGCATTATACTCGCGGTTCCGAATAACATTTTGAATAGGTGGAACAATTTCTTTAATCAATTATTAAATGTACATGGAGATTCCAAAGTGTAGAAAGTGAAATATTCTGAACAGAGCCGCTGGTTGCTGAACCAACTCTAACAGAAGTAGAAACAGCTATAGGTAAACTAAAAAGACACAAATCTCCAGGTGTTGACCAAATTCCAGCAGAATTAATTAAGGCAAGTGGGGATAGATTAAACTCAGAGATCCATAAACTCATTCTTTTGATTTAGAGAAAGGAGGAATTGCCAAAGGGAACACTTAAATAGGAAAATATAGACATTTGTTTAACATCAAATTTTCTTAAATCGTAAATAGTATAATCCCAGTATTTAAAAGAAAATTTTACTTACCTTTTTCCTCTCTTCTTTAAAATCTTTTACTAATATTGTGACTTCTCGGATAACATTGGACTGAAGGTTTTCTGCTATAACTTCGTGCTGTCCCGCCAGGTCGTTTATTTCTGTCATGACGTGTTTAAAAGCTCTACACGGGCTATACCTATAACAAAGAAGAAAATTCCA
Source organism: Ectobius pallidus (assembly GCA_964059195.1). NCBI lineage: Eukaryota > Metazoa > Arthropoda > Insecta > Blattodea > Ectobiidae > Ectobius > Ectobius pallidus. The sequence continues at coordinate 146,402,201 of CAXKWD010000009.1, forward strand.
TAAATATCAAGTTAACTAACTTTGTACAAAATCAGTGCTAAAACTTTTATTTGAAAAATATTTTCGTAAAATCTTTGAAGGAGCTATAAGCCAATTGTACTTTCCAAACATTTTGACTTTAAAATGCAAGCTTATGCATTAGAGCAGTAGCCATATAATTCTGCCGCGGTGCACAAACCATTTTAAGTGAAGACCGTGAAGTCACGCCTACATCCCAACACATCATCATTCTTCTCCCTGCCCTCCTGGCTTTTTATCGATTATTACCACGTGTTCCAATGGGGAATCACAGTCTACGGATATCTCACTCGAAGCAGTCTTATGGAGTGTAGGTGTTTCTTTTGTTGGTATTGGTGAATGAGTGTTTGTGCTGTGTTAGAAAATGTTTCTGCATATGTATGCATGAATGTACGTGATGAAAGTTCCTTTAAAGCATAGTAAAATTGTTGTTGTCAGCTGGCAAGAAACCTCGCTTGTAGGATGTCTCCAGTACACTGAAACCATCGACAAGCCCCATAATATTTCGCTGCATAGCTCCGCCTCCTAGTCATCCCGCGCATATCGCGGCAGAATTATTTGGCTTCAGCTCTACCAATGTATTCTACAGTGCCATGAAGAAGTCGCTACGCAGCACTTGTACAGGTTTGAATCCATTAAGGAACAAAATTTGGATGCCAGCGCTAGCATACGGTTATAATGTTCTGCTACGAGGGCCATCCATAAATGAAGTTTCCTTGAGGCTGTTTACAGAAACAAAACACAATTTCATGGAAATGTTTATTGCAACAGAAGATACAGCAAGTGTTCAGCTATTTGTCAACACATTTGCTACTGGAATTGAGACTTTTTCATTCCATGGGACCAACATTTGAATGCCTGTGTCGGAGAAGTCTGCTGCCTGGGATTTGAACCATTGTGTGGCAGCTATTTTAAAACATTCAACTTCACACATTATTGTAAGTAGATAAAAACTAAATCAGGATGTACGTTTCGATGGCCTTGCCATTATCCACAGCTAGTTCCACGCAGCTACCTGAGCCCGCCATTCAACCCTATTCTGTGCTACCTCTATCCAATCATCCCTCACAAATCCTGCTTCCCTTAAAATTACCCTAATATTGTCCTCCCACCTACATCTAGGTCTTCCAAGTGGTCTTTTCCCTTCGTGTTTCCCAGTCAATACTTTTGAGATATGTCTTTCCTCACCCATGCGTGCAAGATGTCCAGCCCATTTCATCCTCCGTGATTTAATTACCCTTCCTATATCTGGTGAAGAGTACAGGTTATGAAGCTTGTCGTTAAGCAGCTTTCATCTCTCATAGGCCCAAAAATTTTCCTAAGCACCCTGTTTCCGAACACTCTCAGATTATGTAAGGGGCCATGTCTCCCATCCGTATAATACAAGCGGCAGGATAATTGTCTTATAAATACTTAAATGTTCATTACTGTATGTACTGTTTAAAAAAAAAAAAATCAGATTATCCAAGGAATATACAAATACCCTTGGCTAGCAGGAGACATAGAACACTTATGCTCTAAATTCCTAACTTTAATTCAAAAGTTATCTAACCCCTATATTTTGCATAGAACAACAATTGAGATTTCATATTCCATTTCCATGGAAATCTGCTTTGTCTTGAGGCACTGACACATTACAACCAGACTTGAAAGGTTTGAAGGTCTACAGATTCACTAAGCACAAGAGGAGGCAGGAAGAGTGTGTCACGCTATGACAAGGGTGCACTCAGCTATATCAGATGGAGATAAAAAGTAAATACATTCCATACTATTTCTACAATAAAAGCATGATCAAATAAATTGTATCCAGGTAATAGATTTGTCAATGAATTGCACAGAGTCATTTTGAAAATTTATGGAAGTAATTTTGTTTACAGGAACTGTCAATTTAATCCACTTCCTACAATGTGTATCAATTATGTGTTTAAAATAATAGGCCTACTAGACACACTATTACTTTAAATTAACTCAAACATCTGACAGTCTCCCAGTTCCCTTAGATTTAGGAATATCAAATGAAAATCACTGTTCATTAATTACCTCTCTTTTCACAGATTTTTCACCTTTTCTACTTCTTGCGGATAGAAGATAGCGCTTGGCCTTTTTTAATTCTGCGGTATCTTGCTTGACTGAAGGTCCTTACCACAACATCAGGGACAATGCTCTACGCCAGTTCCTCAACCACATTTGTCAGAAAATGTGGAAAGCTTCATTATTCACAATTTTAAATGTCTTCATGCTAATCGTCTCTGTATCGTTCTTGTTTTAGTGATTTTTTGTTGTTGTTATAATTCACTTGTCAACCAGGAGGTACAGAATATTTAAGCTCTGCGCCTTCTACTTGTCTGTGATTTATAATGTGTAAAAAAAACCTTCAATTCCACATTTTTCTTTATTTTACAGATCAGGTAACTTAAAAACAACACTAGGGACAGTATTCAACGCCAGTTATGATAATCACACCAACTGGAAAGAAAATGTGGAGTGCTTCACTGTTCACGATGTTAAACGTCTTCTTGCTAATCTTCTCTGTATCGTTCTTGTTTTAGTGATTTTTTTAATATTGTAATTCTTTTGCTGATTGGGCAGTAGAAATTGTTTAAGCTTTTCTGGCTTCTACTTTTCTGGGATTACCAATGTGTACAATCTTATTCTAGATATTCTTCTTTGTTTTACAGATTATCATCTTTCCATCTACATGCTACTAAAGAGTGTCCCTTTTTTCTATTTATTTCATGAGACATCTTGCCGAAGGTAACTACAAACTATGCCAGCTACCTCAACTACATCAACCGGAAAGAAAATGTGGAGTGCTTCACTGTCCACGATTATTGCTAATCTTCTCTGTATCGTTCTTGTTTTAGTGATTTTTTTTTTTTAATACTAAAATTCATTTGCTGATCAGGCAGATGAAATTGTTTAGGCTTTTCTACCTTCTTCGTTTCTGGTATTATTAATGTGTTCAATTTCTCACTTTAAACATTCTTCTTTATTTTACAGATTAGCATCTTTCCATCAGCATGCTTCTAAAGAGTGTTCCATTTTTTCTATTTTTTTCATGAGACATCTTGCTGAAGGTAACCTACAAACTATGCCAGTTGCTGAATGCCAGTTACGACAATCACATCCGGAAAGAAAATGTGGAGTGCTTCACTGTTCACGATTTTAAACTTCTTCTTACAAACCTTCTCTGTATCGTTCTTGTTTTAGTGATTTTTTGTTGTTGTTATAATTCACTTGTCGACTAGGAGGTAGAGACTCTTTAAGCTCTATGCCTTCTGTTTATCTATGATTTCCAATGTGTAAAAAAAACTTCAATTCACATTCTGCTTTATTTTACAGATTAGCGTCTTTGTTTCGACTTCCCTTCAGAAGAATGCTCTACTTTTATTGAATAAAGCCATAAACAATGTTCAACGCTTGTTACGGCAATCACATCAGCTGGAAAGAAAATGTGGATTGCTTCAATGTTCACGATTTTACACATCTTCTGGCTAAACTTCTCTGTATCGTTCTGGTTTTAGTGATTTTTTTTTACTACTGTAATTCATTTGCCGATCAGGCAGATGAAATTGTTTAGCCTTTTCTATGTTCTACTTTTTTGTGATTACCAATGTGTATAATTTCTCATTCTAAACATTCTTCTTTGTTTTACAGATTATCACCTTTCCATCAGCATGCTTCTAAAGAGTGTTCCATTCTTTTCTATTTTTTTCATGGGACATCTTGCTGAAGGTAACCTACAAACTATGCCAGTTGATGAATGCCAGTTACGACAATCACATCAAGAAAATGTGGAGTGCTTCACTGTTCACGATTTCAAATGTCTTCTTGATAATCTTCTCTGAATCGTTCTTGTTTTAGTGATTTTTTTATATTGTAATTCTTTTGCTGATTGGGCAGAAGAAATTGTTTAGGATTTTCTGGGGTTACCAAGGTGTACAATTTCTCATTCTAAACATCTTCTTTATTTTACAGATTAGCATCTTTGCTTCGACTTACCTTCAGAAGAATGTTCTTTTATTTTAGATGGCATTTTATTGAATAACGCCATAGACAATGTTCAACGCTTGTTACGACAATCACATCAACCAGAAAGAAAATGTGGAATGCTTCACTGTTCACGATTTTAAATGTCTTCTTGATAATCTTCTCTGTATCATTCTTGTTTTAGTGATTTTTTTTTTTTTTATATTGTAATTCATTTGCTGATTGGGCAGAAGAAATTGTTTAGGATTTTCTGGGGTTACCAATGTGTACAATTTCTCATTCTAAACATTTTTCTTTATTTTTACAGATTAGCATCTTCATTTCGACTTACCTTCAGAAGAATATTCTTTTATTTCGCATGGCATTTTATTAAATAACGCCATAGACAATGTTCAACGCGAGTTACGGCAATCACATCAACTGGAAAGAAAATGTGGATTGCTTCACTGTCCATGATTTTAAGCGTCTTCTCGCTAATCTTCTCTGTATCGTTCTTGTTTTAGTGATTTTTTTAAGTATTGTAATTCATTTACTTACCAGGCAGTAGAAATTAATTAGGCTTTTCTGCCTTCTACTTTTCTGGTTTTATCATTGTGTACTATTTCTCTAAACATTCTTCTTTGTTTTACAGATTATCATCCTTGTTTCAACTTGCCTTCAGAAGAATGTTCTTTTATTTCACATGGCATTTTATTGAATGACGCCATGAACAATATTCAATTCCAGTTACGGCAATCATGTCTCCCAGAAAGAAAATGTGGAGTGCTTCACTGTTCACGATTTTAAACGTCTTCTTGCTAATCTTCTCTGTATCGTTCTTGTTTTAGTGATTTTTTTAAAAATATTGTAATTCTTTTGCCGACTGGGCAGTAGAAATTGTTTAGGCTTTTCTGCCTTCTCCAAATCTGTGACTACTTATGTGTACAAACTTATTCTAAATGTTTTTCTTTGTTTTACAGATTATCATCTTTCTAAAGTGTGTCCCATTTTTTCTATTTATGTCATGAGACATCTTGCTGAAGGTAACCTACGAACTATGCCAGTGCTGAATGCCAGTTACGACAATCACATGAACCGGAAAGAAAATGTGGAATGCTTGAATGTTCACGATTTTAAATTCCTTCTGGGTAATCTTCTCTGTATCGTTCTTGTTTTAGTGATTTTTTTTTTAATACCGTAATTCATTTGCCGATCAGGCAGTAGTTTTGTTTAAGCTTTTCTGCTTTCACATATGTGACTACCTATGTGTACAAAAATTTTTAATTTCATTTTCTTTTCCATACTTTACTGATTTCAGACTATATCATGCTCAACCGAAGGTGACATAAACAACACTACCTCATTTTACACTTCCAAATTAACTCTATTGAGTTTTACGAATTGAATGATAAGGTGCATGTATTTTTGAGTATGATGGTAGTTATTAAAGATATAACAAAATTTTGGTTTATTATAAACGGCTGATGGTGAGAACCAGCAACAACGAGCAGGTGGCAACCTGTGATACCCTCTCCTTTGTGCAATATCAACGGAGGTAATACAGCTTATTTGCTCAAGGCTTAAGGCTAAGAAGAAATAAGCTGGGGGACTGGGTGCATTGCCATCAGCAAGTGATATAGCTTTTATATTGCTTAAGATGAATCAAGAAAGGAGAAAAAAACTTGTTGAATACTAAATTTATATTAAACACGCTCATGTCACATCCGTATGAAAGCTAAGTTGTCAAGGGAGCAAAAAATAGTGAACGATGTGTAAATTATTAGCTTGAGGCATTAAGTGAAACCTACATGTCTTTCCTACAGTTTCCAATAGGTTCAGTATTTCATATTTAGATCCGAATTTATAGTCCTGCCCCAGATAAGCATGCTTACCTACCTAGATGGGAGCTGATTGATATAGGCTTGCTACCTGGCAAACCCCTGGCGGTGTCAGACGGTCTGCCAGAACTGTCACCAACACGCTTTCCGTCTGCAAGCCACGTGGCACGTACTTCCCGCGTCAACTTTGACGATATGTTGGAGTTTGCAAACTATGTGAAAATCATAGACGAGCAAGCGAGAAAAATGTTCTCGGAGCTATATGTGAGCGAGATGGAGGACCCTTTTCACAAATATAGGGATTGCAAATTTAAGGTGCAATTCAGATTTTAAAGGTAAACAAAGGATGAAGACCAATTCCTGCTGGCCCCTCCCCTCTGCTACTGCCGAAAGCGTGCGTAGCAGGTGAAGATGATAGGCGTGGCCATCTTAACATATTGCCAACATCCACTTTGAATAATACAATGTTCTTATGCTTAAAACTATTAAGATAATCTTTTGTAATAGTAAAACTAGAAGGTTTTATTCAGAAAATGTTTAGGATTCCTCATAAATGTTCTTAAAAAATACAACTGGTGAAAATGTATACTGACTTTCTCCCTATCATATTGGTCACTATGAAGTAGCCATTTTAGCTCTACGGTGATGCATCTACAGGGTTGTCATTTACTGCAAAATTCGAACTCCTGCTGGAACCTCCGCTGGCAGGGGTTTCATGATACGGGACTCCAAGGGGCCTACCAGCTGGGTATGGGTAAGCCCCTATACCTGGCAGAGCTTTATAAATCTGACTCCTAATGTTTTTTTCTGGAGATAGAAAATTTCTTACTTTAAATACAAGTTGTACTAAATGACGGTTTTGCTATTTTTATGCAGAAATTGGTTTTATTTATGAATCCTTTCTTGAGGCTACAGTGCGTTTCACATACGAGTTGGCCAATCGTGTGGGTTTCTGGTCGCAGCGGCCACAGCTCTAACTCCTGAGCGATCAGGTGAAATATCTACGCAAATAAAGCTACTAAAAGCGTAATGATTCAGGTTCTCACATTTACAGTTGGAATTACAATCAAAATAACCACGTACCTCATCACAAGAGATGTTGGAAATGTCCCTCTCTTGCATCCACACAACAATGGCACCTTTTTAAGAAATATAATTTCACGTGCATAAGTTCAGCTTCCGAGACAGAGTTAATTTATCTTGTGATGTTGTCTTTACAGTATGTGACTATTATTTATGGGAACTTGAAAAATAAAGTGTATAGGTCAATTTCCCATACATTAGATGGCAAATACCTGTTGCCGAAATGCATCTTCTTTTTAAAAAACACTGAATACCAATACAGGAAGCTACAACCAACCGATGAAAACTACTAGTTCATCATAGTTGTAGCAAATCGGGAAATTCTACTCAAACAAGCCTTTTTTGGCTGTATGTGTATCAGACTGGACATTTTAGTGTATTCACACAATAGGTTGGAAAGGCTTAATTATTTATTACAGATTTTTAGCTACTTGATAATATAGGCCTGCATAAAAACTTATATCATTTTATTATTCTTAAATTTTAATTTGTACATAATGATTTTAATTGTCTGAACATATATTCAGTGGGCCCCATTGAACCACTCAAGCTTTTATGTATATAGGCCTATTATTTAAGTTTAATAATAAAAGTAAAGTAAAGTGGTCCCTGTACAGGCCATGGAAGCCCAGAGGGTTCCAGGAGGTTGAGGCTCCCAGATCTTGAAGGTGGTAAGGTTGTCAGCCTTATGCACCGGCCGCCTTTACCTCCAGGATTGCTCCTGGTACTCATTTCTGTTAGAGGCTGAGTCGACCCCAGGGCCATAGTGCCACCAGAAGGATTAGGCCAATTGAAAAACTCCAACGAACCCTCGATCTTTCGGTTTGTAGCACAGCGCCTAAACCACTACGCTGCGGCGTATCCCCAAGTTTGATATTACTTTATGTAAAAGCTGTTACAATAAATTAGGTTAGCTCCTTAAGGTTTCACTGTGTTACTTCTGTGACTTGGTTCTAAAAGGACCAATGCCAATAATTCCTTGCAAAAGTGAGATCTACGCATTATTGATATCGGCTAGTCTTTATCTTTCGTTTAATAAAAGTGCCAATGTATGTTGCAATTAATAGACATAATACAGAAACCTCAGAGGCCAATGTCGGAAGTTCTCAGCAAAAATGTGACTTCTATAAAGGCTTCAAAGTCAGTTATCTCAAAAGCAAGTTTTATGACATTGTCCCTTTTAGAATCAAGCCACACATTTGTTAATACTAGAGCAGTGATTCCCAAAGTGGTGTTTCAGGGGGTCCGCAGGCGGATTAAGAAGAAATAGGATATCCCGTAATTTTCTCAAATTACGAGGGTTGATCTAGAAGTAAGGTTCCCTTCAATTTTACAAATAGATAACATTGTTTATTCTCATAGCAATGTACATCGTTGGAAAGAAGACACTTTGCTCTATTTTCCGACATAATCGCCATCTTTTTCTAGGCATTTTTGTAGACGGTGCTCCAATTTTTGTAACCAATGTCGTAGAACTTCGCCGCCAACCCGTTGAGGAATCATTTCACCCCGTCTTTGACTTCATCATCGCTGAAGAAGCTACCCAAGTGTTCCTTTAACTTCGGGAACAAGTGATAATCGCTAGGCACGAGGTCCGAACTGTACGGTGGGTGGGGCATGACAGTCCACACAAAGTTTGTCAAAAGATCTTGGGTTTGACGGGAGACGTGAGGTCTGGCGTTGGTGTGAAGCACCGTCCACCCACCGTACAGTCCGGACCTCGCACCTAGCGATTATCACTTGTTCCCAAGTTAAAGGAACACTTGAGTGGCCAACAACGGGTTGGCGGCGGAGTTCTACGACATTGGTTACAAAAATTGGAGCACCGTCTACAAAAATGCTTAGAAAAAGATGGCGATTATGTCGGAAAATAGAGCAAAGTGTCTTCTTTCCAACGATGTACATTGCTATGAGAAGAAACAATGTTGTCTATTTGTAAAATTGATGGGAACCTTACTTCTGGGTCAACCCTCGTACATATCTTCTAAAGCAGCTTCACTTTAAGGAGTAAACTCTGTTTGTTACCATTGATATTGTTATTTTGTCTATTGAATTTAATACATTTGAATCAAAGTATTTTAGTTTTTTTCCCCCAAAATCCAGAGGGGGTCCGCGAAATTTTAATTTTTTTCAAGGGGTCCGCGGACTGAAAAGTTTGGGAACCACTGTACTAGAGGATACAAGGAGAGAAAATATATATATACAGGGTGCGGCATTTAAAGTTTCCCATTTTCAAAACCGTGTAACACAATTATTTCACAAATAAATAAGCTACATTGAACATTTTTAAATGGCTTACAGTCTTGGATTTGCAATTCTGGTCTTACTTTTTGAATATGATGTCCTTGAGATGCCCTCCAGTAACTTCAACACATTGCTGCAATCTCCCTCGTACACTGGCCATTACGCATTGTGTGGTGTCTTGCGTAACATGTGCAATATCCTGCAAATCCACGCATAATCCACAAGCGGCCACTTCACAGTCCTAAGGTCGTGGTGTGGGGTACCATTGCAGCACAAGGCATTATTGGCCCTTATTTCGAGAGCGATAATGGTGCTTCGGTTTCTGTCAACTCTGAACGTTACAATCACATGCTGCAAACTTTCTTCCTACCAGAATCGACACATCGTAACTTGGATATTGAGAGACTGTGATTTCAACAGGATGGTGTTGTAGCACATACTGCACATCTTTCAATGGACACCTTCATGCTGGTTTTCCCGGCCGAATTCTTTCCAAATTCTTTCCCTCCAAATCTCCCGACCTTACTGCAGCAGATTTTTTTTTTCTGTGGGACTATCTGAAGTCTAAAGTTTTCGCTCATGCCCTCCCTGACAATAATAGCCTTAACAATGCAATTCAGCAGGAAATTGCAAATTTTACGCAAGACACCACACACCACGTAAAGGCCAATGTACGAGGGAGATTGCAGCAATGTGTTGAAGTTACTGGAGGGCATCTTAAGGAAATCATATTCAAAAAGTAAGACCAGAATTGTAAATCCAAGACTGTAAGCCATTTAAAAATGTTCTATGTAGCTTATTTCTTTGTTAAATAAATGTGTTACACGGTTTTGAAAATGGGACACTTTAAATGCCGCACCCTGTATTCGAATAAATTTTAAAGGTTGCTTGATTCATTTGAAAAACGTTGCGACAAGCATTTTGTATTTGATATGTATATATGTGTTTTGTCAAAAAAAGTGTATTATAACTGAACATTGTAACAAGTCTGTGATGTTCATAGGTTGAAACAAAATACAAGGGACAGCTCTTGTCTAAACAAGAGACTGGAGGAGATGCCGGAGTGTGAGACCTTCTGAATGCATGCATTGTGCTTGTATTGTGAGTGTCAGCTGATAACAGCTTCTGATTGTCAGCACACATCCTGCATCTCTCAGCACTGATAACCACTGTAATAATAATAATAATAATAATAATAATAATAATAATAATAATAATAAAACACCAACAAAGTACTTAAACTTGAATGTCATATGCAGCAGGGACATGCTGAAAAATGTTCTGGATAACTAGAACCAGTCAGCAAGATTCCCAGTGATCTCAATATACGAAGGTTATTCATAAGTAAACTTCGGACTTTTATGTCGCTAAAAATGCTGTTTTAGGTACCTAAAATAGGCTCTAAAAATCGTAAAATAGTCTCTTATAAAATCGATAAGTTGCCAATTTTCTGAAATATCTCAATTGCAATGCAGAATATTATATTTATTAATCAATAATCATGATAAAACACACATATAGGCCTGTGGTACACAGAATTATGCAGACCTATTATTAGGGCCTGTATTACTACCATAACAGTGGAAACCTAATCCCTGCGCCCAGAAGCTACGAATATCCAACCCCTTGTATCCCTTAGTGACTTTTTTCCTGGGTGTGGGAGTCGGGAGAAAAACACTACATTTTCTTGGGAATTCAAAGGAATTTTTCTACTGAGGGCGAAACGTTCCTTACTATTTAACCACGTCACAAATGTGTTATGTACTGCACATTCAGAGTTAAAAAAAATTATTACGAACTGAAAATAAGTGCTAGAATTTATAACAAATAATGACTTTTGAACTTTAAGAGGAAAAACAAGCAAAGAGGCAATATTAGGCTGTAACGTAAAAATAGGCTGTTTTAGGTCCCATAAAAGTATCAATTTTAGGCATAGTCACTTATGAAACATGCATATAGAAGTTTTCGTCCATATATCACTTAAGGACTAAAATAGGTTTTTACCTAAAATCCGAAGTCTATTCATAAGTAGTATAAGTAGTACTCATAAGTAGGGTTCTATGGACCTTCATTCTCGCCGCAAACACAAATTCAACATGAATTGCACATTTGTTATCCTAATCGGACCGTTTTTATTTTGCAATTTTCATGGGCTTGGTCATATTTCGGTCATATTGTAATTGAAAGTCATATTTCACTTACAAATTCGGTAAAAAGGCATAATTATGCAGTATGTGCACTAAATTGTCGACTTAAATTTTTTCCGAAAAAAGAGCCACGAATATTTTAGTTTTTATTTTAGGGACAATACGAAGTAATAGCACAATTACCTGTTCCACCTTGTTGTTAACAACTTCCAATAGATATGTTTTAACACATTTTCAGTGGTATCTGTAAACATTAACAGATTAGAAGTTCTTTACAAGTAAAACTGTAAATCACCTGTAAAATTGTTAAAAAGCGATTATCTGATTGAATTAATGTGATATAATAATTTAGTGTCATTAAACGTTATAAATTGGAATATTTATTTTCAGGAAATGTTCATTTATGAGGTCATATTTAGGATTTTTGGGTCATATTTAGTCATTTTTAAGGTCATATTTGCAGTCATATTTTCCACTTTTATAGGTCATCAACATCCGAACCCTATTCACAAGGAACTTCCGTTTATTAAAAGAAGAAAAAGAAAAAAAAGTTACATGATATGTTTTAAAATATTTTGAAACTACACACACTGTAATTTTTTACTTCCTCAGCACATATAGGCACTATGTAGGTAGAGGAAGTATTGTTTTCGAAGTTGAGTTTTTAACATAAATACACGTTTAGAGGTCCTCTGAATCCAAAAAATAATATTCTCGGAAACATGTCTGTGTCTGTGTGGAAGTTATCAAGGAAACGGCATTTCAGTACCTGAAACGTGGCTGCCATTTTGAAACGATAATTACCCGTAACTGTAATAGTTTGATTAATTCCGGGGTGCGCGGGCAAAGAGAGTTAAGTCCACCATCCTAAAAAAAAAAAAATTGAGATATGTCCATAGAGTTTTAGATAAAAATGTTCTCTACATTTGTGTTAAGTCCAGTAAGTCATATTCAAAATTGTACGGTAGTTATGGATGTGTGCCTCATGGGTTTATTCATCTCTAAAGCTATGTTGGGCTGGTATAGTGTGTTAAGTCACTCTAATTCTCAGTAACAAGAAAGTGGACTTACCTCTCTTTACCCGCGCACCCGGGAATTTCGAAAATAGTACGCAATTGTAGAAGTTGTCAATAAAGAGTATGTCAGATTGCAAGATTGTAGTGCAATTCATTACTGAGGGAAAACAATAATGAAATTCACCTATTTTTCACCTGTGAATTTCACCCAAAGCTGTATGTCCCCCCTTAAACTGGATTGGTCAATCAAGCGAGAACGTAAACAAATCACAGTTTACGTGCAGGACAGTGGTCGTAATCACAGGTTGTATTCATGCTGAAATATGCGAAGGTCAGTTGCAAATTCTTCCGGTTGCTAGGTGGCCGAGGTCGTACAACCCGACATTCTATCGGAATATCTCATTATCAAACAGCTGGAATTAAACCCGATAGGAAATGCGAGCTCCGTTATCCGATATCGATATGAACTCTATAGAGGATTACATCGGGAAAAATCAATCTCTCTCTCTCTGATACAAAGATCTTATTTCTTCGGTGCAAAATTATCTATAATGCTCCAGTGCCATCAGGGGTCCCTTTTGGGGCCAGGTTTTATTTTTTACTTTCTAAATTTACTCTAAAATAAAAGTGGTTGTAAGTCAATAAACAGCTTAAGTTATGTTTTATGTGTTTATTTTATCTGCAATGTCCTGTCGTATAACGGTGACACGGAATTAATTAATTAATCTGAAACGGATTATTCTTAAACAAAAATAGCTATTTTTCAAAAGTACAAGCAGAAATTATTTTTTACTCTACAGTAGACCTCACCAACATTCGGAATTTAAAATAATAATTTTCAAAAGATTAATTTTGGTGCATACAGATTAAATTGACACATACAGATAAAACTGTTCCTAATTAGAACATTTTAGCGTATTTTTCCGTTTCATGCCCCTTGCTTCCGAATATATGAATCTTATAGAACCTAAAAAGGGCTAAATCGGACTGAAGGCCGTATACCAAGTTTTATGAAAATCTTGATAAAGCGTATTTGAGTTATCGTGCTTACAGACACACGGACAGACAGTCATACGGACAAATTATTTTCCCGTCTACCACACAATCTCATAAAGTACCATTCTGGCACTTAATAACCATGTAATATCAGTACATAATCTTTTTGTTACATACAATATAAAAGGCGAGTTGGGTAGTGAATTTAATATTCGACGGGGGGTCGGGAAAATTTTTCCCTGGGGCCCTTGCTTTCTTTCCACGGCCCTGAGTGCCATCTCTGCAGCTCTGGTTATGTTCGCCACCCACGCGAAGGTTGGCATTTCTCCCACCTTCCTTTCAGACTCGCACCAGATATACCAGAGTAAGCCATGTTAACTATTGATGTCTATCTGTTTGCTATTGTTGATAGTAGCCTACAAGCTAAGACAGCTGATATTCAAAATGAATATGACTGGGGGGGTGAAATAGCAGCGGTAAGTCATAGTAAATAGTAAACATTTTCAATATCTTCTGTAAATATGTGAGTTCCACGTTACTTTTATTTAGTGACAGAATGGTACTTTCCGAGATTATATGGTGGACGGTAAAATGTCTATCCGTGTGTCTGTATGCGTGATAACTCAAATACGCGTTATCGGATTTTCATGAAACTTGGTATACGCATTTATAACGTCCATGGGAAGAAACCTATTGATACTGGAGCAAATCGGTTGACCGGTTACGGAGTAATGCCCAATTTAGTGCCTATTTTAGGGTAATATATAAGAAAGAATTTATGGATTTTCATGAAACTTGGTATACGCATTTATAACGTCCATGTGAAAAAAACCTATTGATATTGGACCAAATCGGTTGACCGGTCACGGAGTAATGCCCAATTTAGTACCTATTTTATGGTAATATATTAGAAAGAACTTATCAAATGCAAATCAGTTCAAGTCAACATATTGTTTTACAGTGTTCATATACGGATTTAGAAGTTGCATTACAGGTAGCTTTGACACATAACACTACCCACATATTCCTTCACATATGCTTATCAAACTTTAGACCTCTGAGGCCTGCTTAATGAGTCAATCTGAAGCTCAACTAGGAAACTGTCACCGACACAGTCTCATAAATTACCATCCTGTCACTTTTTTCTAATACTAATAATAATAATAATAATAATAATAATAATAATAATAATAATAATAATAATAATAATAATGCATTAAAATATCTGATGGGTACAAAAAGTAATAAACAGGATTTTCACAGGGGGTCTAAAAACCTTGGTATAATTATTATGAGTTATGTTCACAGCTTCAGTATTAAAGAGCACAGGAGCAGCAGCGAGGGGAGAGATCCTACGCCCCCATACGTCACCCGCGGTTATTTTCATGTCGTTGACAATCAGCTGATTGGCTGTAATTAATGACAGAGCACATGGGCCGGCACGAGGTGTTTGTCATCTGTAAGGCACGCTCCAGTCCGGAAACTGGGAGATGTAACCAGATAGCACCCAGCTGCACTCCCTCCCATTCATAATACTCTCATCCAGCTTTCCTTATTCCTGATGCCTAAAGACAGCAATATCACCCAGTGCCGTATTTAAGCCTAGGCAGACTAGGGAGCTGCCTAGGGCGGCAGATTTGAAGGGGCGGCTTTTAAGCTGTTACTGTTTTTTTAAATATATTAAACATTTTATTCATAACTCTTCAAAATGGTAAACTAATGTAACGCACAATGAAATAGAAATGAATAACATTGGCAACAATACGCACCTGTTTATATATTTATTATATATTATTGTTATTGTTATTATTATTATTATTATTATTATTATTATTATTATTATTATTATTATTATTATTATTATTATTAGCCTACAGTTTCAGTTACAATAATGCTTAAGGTTACTTTGTACATTCATGTGAAAATAAGAAGGCGAAAATATTTTTCTCTGCCTAGGGGCGCTTAAGTAGCTAAATACGCCCCTGATATCACCAAAATGGGGACATTTGTTTACACTTCACAGTTCACTATAGAATTGTACAGTACACAGACCTAAGCATAAAGTGTGCCGGTACTCAGAAAAGCACACACATAATTTTAGTCTCATGAGCCAGGACAGAAACTTGTGGGAGGGATGTGAAAAGGACATGTGCCATTGCATTGAAATCCGCTGGCATTTACTCTGCCTCAGACCTGACATAAGAATTTGAGGGGTTTTTAATTCCAGTATTCAATCACGGAGGATGAAATGGGCTGGACATGGGGGAGGAAAGGCATGTTTCAAAATTATTGACTGGGAGACCCGAAGTAAAAAGACCACTTGGAAGACCTAGACGTAGGCGGGAGGACAACATTAGGCTAGATTTAAGGGAAGTAGGATTTGCGACGGATGGTTGGATGGAGTTAGCACAGAATAGGGTTGAATGGCGGGCTCACTAAGTGCGGCGATGAACCTTCAGGTTCCATAAAATAGATAATATTCCTTTAGCTTGCTTAGGAATTGTCTATTGCCATTGCGTAAGTTAGTGTGACAATGCAAGGTCTTTAGTGGGTACACCCGGAACATTGCAAGATCAGGAAAACTAAGGATATAACATGGGGAGTTTTCCCAGACAGATAAAAGTTAAGCCCCTTTTTTCACTGGGAAAGAGAATAAAAGCACTTTCTCTCATAGCTTATTTGAAATATCAAGTAATATGTCCTACACAGAGATAACCTGCCATGATCCGCATTGGGATCAGATTAACATTAATATTGAAAGCTACTTACTGGTAATCTTCTTCGTCCTTCTTCTTTGGTGTATAATTCTTGACCAGTCTCCTGTAACAAGAAAACAAAATTTTTAATATCACAGGAAAACAGAACTTCATTCGCCCCTGTCAATTGTCTAATAACGTTAGGGCAAGGCATTTAAACACCATAAAATAGTGAAAAAATGCATTTATTACCTAACAATAGTGAAAAATTACAAATAATTTTTTTAAAAAAAAGGACCAATAAATTTACCATTATTGCTTATAATTCTTTTTTTAAAGTAATGAATTGCTAAAAGCAATTTAAAGGATGACAGTGCATTATATATGAATTTACATCATAAAACTCTATTTTTGTTTCTAAAGAACTAAGTAAGTTTATACTACTTGGACACCCTTAGCGAAAAAGAAATTCTTTCTGAACTGGCATGCTCATCAACTTGCCCCTAGCAAATATTTGCCATTTAAAAAGAAAGAAAAAATAATTCTTTATTGCTACAAGACAAACTGCTATGGTGTTTACAATAAACCTGAATTAAAATGAACTATGAATACTTGGTGGAGATTCTCAAATAAAAACGATTGTCTGTTGTCGGAAAGTAACGATTTGTAAGTTACCCGGAAATATTTTCATTAGGGCAAGGTATTTAATGGCCATAAAATAGTGAAAAAATGCAAGATAAAAAATGCAATTATGACACGATTTTAAAAAAGACCCATAAATTTACCATTATTACTTTTTTTTGATTAAATTTTTACGGTAATGAATAGCTAAGTAATTTAATAGATTTATGTAAATCTACAATATAAAACACACTTATTTTGAGAATATTATAGGAGAAAAATTCCTCCGGCACTGGGACTTGAACCCAGGACCTTTGGCTATTCGCCCCCAATGCTCTACCAACTGAGCTAAGCCGGAGCTCAATTCACAGTGCCAGATGGAACCTCTCTCCCAATGCCGGAGGAATTTTTCTCCTATAATATCTCATGTAATGTCCAACAGAGACAATAATCTGTGTTTCATGTATGCTTATATAACACTTATTTTGTTCCTTAAAAAGTAAGTAAATGTATACTACTTGGACACCCTTAGCGAAAAATAATTTTTCTGCCCCTAGCAAATACGTGTCATTTAAAAAGAAAGAAAAAATCTTTAATGCTACAAGACAAACTGCTATGGTGTTTACAATAAACCTCAATGTCAGTTGTCTGAAAGTAACGATTTGTACATGGAAAAGCTCCTCTCTACCTACCCTGAAACAGGACTAAATATGCCAAAAGACCTAAAAAATGATGCCCTGCTTAATGAATCGATCTGGAGCTTAACTTGGTAATCGAAACAAAAATAACTTATTTTCTGCACATCATAATTGCAATTATTATCACTGATTAAGCAAAAACACTCTGGCACTTTGTTTTATCAGTTTACCTGATTTTATTTTATATCAGAATGTGAAGTGCGTAAGTTATATTGAATATAACCAGGGCCCGGATTTTAATGACATGTCATCTTTTTATTGATGCTGCATAGACATTGTCAACTTGTAGATAAATCCTAATCATGGCCTATAGATTATAGAAATACATTTTTATTAGGCCATTTTTTGTCATTTTATGCAATTTTATATTTTTAGGGCATTTATTTCAATTTTAGTTCATTATTTTGTCATTTTCATGTCATTTGCTTCCTTATTTAGTCATTTTCATGTCTTACATTGAATGTATTAACTTTTTTTTTGTCGCTAGCGGTGCTGTTTTTAAGGTGTTGTTTGTTTAATGCAAGAAGGAAAAATAATTCAGCGTTAAGGTGTTGTCATGTCTCAGTGGGAAATGAAAATCAAAGGAACGCCAAAATGTTGTATTATATTACTATTGTTATTATAATTTGTCCCACTCTAGTTTGATCCTGTTCAAAACAAAGGGGAGGAGAACTGACAGAGAGTTCGCGGAAAATTCGCATCATGTGACAAAACGTGATTGGTTAAAGTCATTAGCATGCGCCATTACCAGGGAGTGGCTTGCTAGTACAGAAGTAGTGTTCGTAAGTTCATGCAACAATAATATCAACATTTACACTTGAAATGACAAACTCTCACTGGCATCGTCATCATTATAGTATATCAAGTAGCAAACAAAACAAAGGATTCATTGTTCACGATGACCCTGTGGGTGAGTTGTACTGAGAATAAACAAACTACCACTAACACGGTGAACACGTGCGTTCTCACGTGCGGACTATGACAGCCACGCCTCTTTGTTTTGAACAGGATCGTTCTTAAATGGGATATAGAATAGATCACCAGAGCCTGCCACCTGCTTGGATTTGAGAGTGCAAACTAACTGTTTACCCTCAATAAATAACATATAATCTGGTAGACCACAAAAGGAAATGCCGAATTTTGATTCACCAGTGCAACAGTGCCAGTATAAATTTCCGTGAGAAAAGAACATTCACAACATTACAGTTTTTACAATTATGTACAAACTAGTCTATAAATTTGTATGTACAATAATAATTTTTAATGAACAAAATATCAGTTTTTAGGTCAATTTTTATAATCATTAAGTCATTTTCTTTAAAATTTAGGGTCATTTTTTTAGGTCATTTTTCAAACAATTTTAGGTCATCAGAATCCGGGCCCTGAATGTAACTTACAAGTACTATCCAACTAGACCGTTAAACTGACCCAGGTGGCCGAGATGGTAAAATCTTGGTCTCATATCCTGGAGTTCCATGGTTCAAATCCCGAAACCGGCCAATTGGACTTTTTTTTTGTATTCTGCATATCATAACTGCAATCATAACTGATTAAACAAAAACATACTGGCACTTTGTTACTTCAGTTTACTTGATTTTTATTTTATATCAGAATGTGAAGTGAGAAATTTATATTGAATGTACAAGTACTGGAGGTAGAGAATGACTGGTAATGCTTTATTACGAAAGTCGAGAATGGCGGTGAATGGGATGAAGGTGGGCAGATACACGCTATTTCTACTCCAGTAATGACGACATCGCTATATAGGCTAATAAAGCTGTTATAATAAAGTTATCAGTCCGGAAACCGTCTCAGTGTTGGGCGAAACAAGCAAATCTCGTAATCGCATGCCGTGAACACACAAGTCCAATAAAACACGAATTGCCTCTGTAATACAGCGGTTCACTCTCTCTCTATTAGTCACCTCATAGATTTTCCTCTAAATGCGAAAGCCCGGCTTCAATCAACCAGGAAATCACATGCAAAAAAGCTCATATTACTTTTTTTCCAGCTGTATTTATACTCCTTTTAGCTGCGAGGTCATATCAGGAGTTCGGGATCTGTGTCTGTACTGTAGGGTAGGCCATGGAACTATTGATTGTCAATTGTTTCTGTTGTTAGTGTATTTTTTTGGAGTAAATTTCAACTGATATTAATTTAAATGGATATGATACAGGATGAAATGGTGAGGATGATTCATGGTATGTAAATATCCAATTCGGTATTTGCCTTTGCGACTGGGGAAACCATGTCAAATTGGCGGGAAAAGGGATTTGAATCTGGGACTACCCGAAGCGAAGAGGATTGCTGAGTGCAGGTGTTTTGCTTCAACATGATAATGCCCGTCCTCATACTGCTCTTGCAACCATGAAAACCATCGACGACATTCGCTTTAAGTGCCTCCCACATCCGCCATACTCGCCCGATTTGGCACAATCAGACTTCCACATCTTTGGTCCATTAAAAGGAGCACCTTGGATTGCAGAAGTTCAAGTCTGATGAAGACGTCCAATAGGCGGTGCACGAGTGGCTACAGCGTTAACCAAAATAATTTTTCTCACGCGGTATCGAAGCACTTCCTATCAGATGGCGCAAGTGCATTGAACTGGGAGGGGACTATGTGGAAAATAATGTAGAAGCAAACATTCTTCCTGCAGTAAAATAGTGGGAAAAAAATAATTACGGTTTTCATTTGATTCTCCCTCGTATATACTTATTTTTTCTGAAGAAGGAAACCATCAAGTACAACAACCACTTGTTTACTAAGTCATAACTATGTGTAGCCCTTCTAAAATTTCATTTTCGTGATGAGTTTCGCCCTTTTTTCGGATTATTCGCTGTTGCCGCATCACCCAATTTCACGGACAATTGGGCGTTATACATGAGATATTTGAAAATTTAAAAATCCTTGCCCCTTATTAAAAATATAACTGTCTCGACCTTCTCTTCTTTCTGTTTTGTTCCCAACAAAAAAGCCTAGCAATTTCAAAGCCAGTTACGAGAGAAGCAAGGACAGCGCAGAATCTGAGTCATGCGGATGCAGAAGAAACAGATAAAACATTCTGGTTTCAGCCATTTCATAATTGCGGGTGGGAGATTCTAGCATGTTGTGAAAACTACTTTTATTACATAGCATAAATAATAAACAAGAACTCGTTCATATACCATCCCTTCCATACTACATGGCAAGCATTATTTGAAATTTGTTTTTCAAAATCTATTACATAATTTGGACAGTGATTTTAATGGTGCACAAAAACAGTTCAGTTGCTCTTCTGCTTTTAATGTTAAGAGTCTTACTCAATGGCAATAGACAATTCCTGAGCAAGCTAAAGGAATATTATCTTTTTATGGAACCCGAAGGTTCATTGCCGCGCTTACCTGAGCCCGCCATTCAACCATATTCTGTGCTAACTCCATCCAACCATCCCTCTCAAATCCTACATCTTTTAAATCTATCCTAATATTGTCCTCCCACCTACGTCTAGGTCTTCCAAGTGGTCTTTGCCCTTCGGGTCTCCCAGTCAATACTTATGAGATATGTCTTTCCTCCCCCATTTCATCCTCCGTGCTTTAATTACCCTTCCTATATCCGGTGAAGAGTACAGGTTATGAAGTTCGTCGTTATACAGTTTTCAAGCTATTAAACTTTCGACTATCCAATTTCACTGGTTTTATAACATTTGTCATTGAGGAAAAAGCTCCCCTGGGCGGCCAGATATGACTAGCTTAGCAAAATCACGATCTCAGCAATGTGACACCCCTACATGCAATCTGGGATCTGCGAACATATGCTGCAGACGATGAGTGTGACCTCACGCGAGAACACACGTCATCTTGAGTGTCATTACGTTGTTCGCACTCAACACCACATGTAAGTGCGTAAAGTGGCGGTGTTTGCTCAGTGCATGTCCGTGGCGAAGTTCTACAGGTTTGTAGTACTGAGAAATAGGTGACATTCATTTTTTTCAGCAATGAATTTGTTCTATAACCTTGCAATCTGACATGCTCTTTAATGACCACTTCTACAATTGCATACTATTTTCAGAATTAATCAAACTATTACAGTTACGAGTAAATATCGTGATAAATGGCAGCTACGTTTCGTGCACTAAAATGCAGTTTCTGTTTCCATAATTTCACCAAAATATCAAGATTTCTGAGTGATCCATTTGTTAATATCAAAATATGAAATTAACAAATAGATATATTATGAACAGCACTATCTACAATCACTGATCTAACATTAATAGGCCTAGTTCCTTTTTATGACCGCCGGCGTGGTCTTGTGGTTAGCTTCGCTGACCAAAGATCCGTCGGCTCGGGTTCGATCCCCGGTACCTCCTCGGATTTTTCTGACGTAGGGAGGTCTGGTAGGGGTGCACTCAGTCTTGTGATTCAAATTGAGGAGCTACTTGATGGCCGTGGGTGTCGGCATGCTGACCACATGCCCCCCAATCCTGCCGTCTGCCTATGGTAGATGACGCAGCGGTCGGGTGGTAGGCCTTGTCCCTTCTGGGATGTTAGCGCCATGGAGTTAGTTATTTTTTATATTTTTAATGTAGAAGAAATTTTTTTAAATTACTCTTCTTGGATTTATTTTTTAAATAAATTTTTGTAGAAATTCGAAAGACGCTACCGTTTCGGCCACCACGCTGGAGTTTTAAAGAATCTTCATAGTAGGCCTACACAGTTCAAATGTATAATTTTTAACTCCCGAAAATAAGACTTTAAAAGGGTTTCACTCACTGACTTTAACGCTTATCCACTTCCAGATAAGTTAAGCTAGAAACCTGAAATTTTGCAAACTTACAGCTTTTATCGTTTCCGCATACAAAGTTCAACATCGTTATACACAGTTTAAAGGATTAATTTTTACCCCCGAAAAAAAAACTTGAAAGTCGGAGGAGATCTGTTTTGGAGGTTAATTGCGGATAATAAGCCGTAAATAGGCACTGATTCAATCCAGGATTTAAGCTACGATTGCATTTTTCGCGAAATCTGAAAGTAAACTTCAGAATGCGAAAGAAATTGTAGCCACTTTCGCAAAAAAATGGGAAAGGAAATTTGTGTAATGTTAATAACATCTTAATGGTGAAAATTGAAGGCCCCGAAAGAAAAAGTCTTAATTTTAGCAAGGCTTTTGAGAAGTGGACCAATTTGAAACACAGAAAAATGTTAAATTCCAAACCAATGTGTTTTGAAAAAAAAATCATAATTAGCTTTATAATTCACTTTATTATTTGTACCATTTTATTTTTATTATTTTTTGCACGACTTAACTAATTAGTGGTACTTACGAATGCTGTTGCCGTGGATCGTAAGTTGACATTCCCACACGCAATCCTGTTGCTATGTGCGGTAAGAATTTATTTACGGCACATCATAATACAAGCCTTTATGGACAAGGCCCCCCAGGACAAATATTCGGTTCGCAAAACAACAAACACATGCGAATCACTTTCTGAAATAAACATCTATTTTCAAGAATGTATATACATAATATTTTCAGGTAATATCACAATTCATATAATTAAACTGATATAAATAATCATCGTGCAAAAAATAGCATGCAATACTCGTGCCGTAAGCGCATAACGGATCTCGGAAATTGAAAAAAAACTCGGCGCGAGCGCCTCGTTTCTTCAAACTCTTTCCTCGATCCGTATGCATCGCTTACGGCACTTGTATCGCAATATACTTTTGAAGCTACCTAAAAAATGGAGTTAAAATAAAATTTTAGCAATAAATTTTTATTTTAGGATTTTGCTAAAGCTTTTTTTTTTTTTTTTTTTATCCATTTTCGCTAAAGGTTTAATTCCCCCTAGCTTAAACCCTGATTCAATCTCCGATACAGGATCACTGGGGTTCTTGGGTGAAATGCCCACTGAAAGAAGCGAGTACAGACTATGAAGCTAAATGTTACAAAATCCTTGTAAATTAGAGGAATATGTAACTTTTGACATCGGAATATCAGACTTGTTGGTCCAATTAAGCCACCAGAATATTCCGCTCAGAGGAGAAGCTGTAGGTGTGAGACGGGTTTCGCGAGTGGCCGCCAAATAAGGCGCGTCCAGCCATCTGAACAAATGTGGCGATCTGTACGAGTCCTGCAGGTCAACAGTCTATACCTGTGTCTGTGTAAAATATTTTCAATACTAAATTCTTCAATAGTATGAGCCTCGGGTTTTTAAGTTTTCGAGACCCGTAAATGCCTTTACGGTCCGTGTGTTGCATGCTATTTTTTGCACGACGGTTACTTATATCAATTTAATTATATTAATTGTGATATTACCTGAAAATATTATGTAAATACAGACTTGAAGAATGGTGCTTATTTCAGAAAGGGATTCGCATTTGTTATTGTTTATGGCAACCGAATATTTATAAAGCGGGGAGGCCTTGGTCATTTCTGCTCGCAAATAAGCATTTGCGGGCGGTAAAGTAACTTTCCGCCCGTCGCCCCTAGCAACAATTCACTTTCCGCCCGTCGCCCCTAGCAACAAGATTGCGTGTGGTAATGTCAAGTTACGAGCCATGTAAACAACTTTCGTAAGAAACACTTACTAGCTAAGGAGTGCAAAAAAGCTTTTTGCCACATTTCTCAATTCAAATTCAAATTTATTGAATCAATGTTCTGAAAATTGTACTTTGATTTAGGGGTACTCAACACGTATGTTGAAAACACAATACTTCTTGTACCTGTAGTACCTATGGTACGGTACTGATTATAGGCTATTTATAGCAGCTGAACGCAAATGTAGGATTACATTTCAGTGGTTCACAATTGTTAATGAACTATAGTAATTTTGAAAAATCCTTACGGAATGTGAAGATGACTTACTTACTCAATGGCAATAGACAATTCCTAAACACGCTAAAGGAATATTATTTTTACGGAACCCTTAGGTTCATTGCCGCGCTTACCTGAGCCCGCCATTCAACCCTGTTCTGTGCTAACTCCATCCAATCATCCCTCGCAAATCCTACTTCCCTTAAATCTATTCTAATATTGTCCTCCCAACCACTGCTAGATAAATAGGTATGAAGCTGACATTAATAATAAAACGACTTATTATCAGGAAAGTCCCAGCCAGGAAATCTTGGTTGGTCATTGGCCTCTAGACAGAATAGACCAGCAACAGAGGTCTGATATCCTATTGATCAGCTCTTCCCTTAGGAACCCTCGCTGACTCAATCGGCCAGGGGAGACGAACAGCCGTTATTCTTATTCTTATTCTCATCTCCCTCCCTATTAGGCATTTCAGCCCTTTCTAGATATTATTCCAGCTTTATTTTACATGCTGTAACTTCATAGGACCATATTTTTCTTTGAAGGTAAATCAATTAGACATCTAGGAGTTGTGCACACATAAATGCCATCGACCTGGGCCGGGTTCGAACCCGCCACCTTGGGCATAGAAAGCCAGAACGATACTAACTGCGCCACCCAGGCCGACTTTGCCTTATGTTCTTGGTACCTGCCCCATGGTGAAGTTAATAATTAGGGTACGGATGTTTATGACATGTCATATTTTAATCCTGACCTCCATTCTCGCTGCAAACACAAATTAAACAAGAATTGCACTTTTGTTATCCTAATCGGACCGTGTTTATTTTGTATATAAAGTCATATTTTGGTCATTTTCATGGTCTTGGTCATAGTTCGGTCATATAATATGTAATTTAACGTCATATTTCAATTATAAATTCGGTAAAAGAGCACTATTATACAGTAAGTGCACTAAATTGTCGACTTAAAAGTTTTTAAGAGAAAGAGTCACGAATATTTCGGTTTTACTGTAACTGAAATGTGAAGGGACAATAATAAGTAATAGCACAATTACCTCTTCCTCCTTGTTGTTAACAACTTCCAATGGACGTGTTTTAAAAATATTTTCAGTTCACATTTGCAGTGGTATCCGGAAACATTAACAGATTAGAAGTTTTTACAAGTAAAACTGTAAATCACCTGTAAAGAGACTGATTGAATTAATGTGATGTAATAATTTAGTGTCATTAAACATTTTAAATAGCAATATTTATTTTGTAGAAAATACGTTCCTTTTATGAGGTCATATTTAGGATTTTTGGGTCATATTTAATCTTTTTAAAGTCATATTTTCCACTTTTTTTTAGGCCATAAGCATCCGAACCTTGTTTATAATAAAGGACTGTGTCACTGGTAGGCCAAATCCCTCCAGGGACGTAGTGCCACGGAGTTTAGTTTTAGTATCACTGCTACCAGATTTTACAGGAGAGCTGTTTGAACAATTTTCCATGTTTCCCTGTTCCATAGGCCCAACTGTGTTGTAAAAGCAGAGAAAACTTGGTTACGTAACACAGGATGAGAATCTGGGAGGAAGTTCATAAGAGAGCGTGGACTTTGGTGGTAAGTGCGCCTGCGGGACTGTGTTTAGACTGCATGCAGCACAGGGGTGATGGAGAAGTTGCCGAGCCTGCTTGGCGCTACCCTTTCCCTCCTTATTATCATTCTATCAAATGAAACCATTCTCCCCCTTTCTTTCCTTTCTTGTTTTGCTTCTCCTAACTGATAATATCAGTTCAAGAATAGTATCCTTGCTGAAGATACCCGTACAGCTCCGTCTAGGTAAAGTTCCATTTTACGGGCTGAAAAGAACAGGTGCTAGCCCGTGATGATACTTAATAAGTAGGGCAAGGTATTTGATGATTTTGCATCTTTTTTAAACGAAGGATAAATCATGAAATAATTTATGAAATAAGGGCAATTTGTTTTTGCATTATTTTGATTTATTTTGCATTTTTCGTCCTTTTCAAGAGATGAGTCATTTTTTTGGCAATTTTTAGGTAATTTTCGGCATTTTAGGTCATGTTTCCGTGGAGGTAGAGCTTTTCCATGTACAAATCGTTACTTTCAGACAACAGACAATCGTTTTTATTTGAGAATTTCCTCGAAGTGTGTATTGTTCATTTTAATTCAGAATTATTGTAAGCATAATAGAATGTCTTGTAACAATAAAGAATTATTTTTTCTTTCTTTTTAAATGACACATATTTGCTAGGGGAAATTTGATGGGCATGCCAGTTCAGAAAGAATTTATTTTTCGCTAAGGGTGTCCAAGTAGTATAAATTTACTTACTTCTTTAGTAACAAAATAAGTGTTTTATATTCTTACATAACGCACTGTCATCCTTTAAATTGGTTTTAGAAATCCACTGCTTAAAATAAACTAACTATTTAAGTAATAATGGTAAATTTACTGGCAATTTTTTAAAGATGATGTGTCATTTTTGTACTATTTTTAGGCCGTAAATGCATTTTCTCACTGTT
The DNA here is from genome assembly GCA_964059195.1 of Ectobius pallidus. NCBI lineage: Eukaryota > Metazoa > Arthropoda > Insecta > Blattodea > Ectobiidae > Ectobius > Ectobius pallidus. The sequence goes on from CAXKWD010000009.1 coordinate 146,428,840, forward strand.
TTATGGTCATTAAATGCCTTGCCCTATTAATGAGCATATTACCAGATGTCACTGTCGTACTCTTCCCTTTTTGTCGCACAAATAAATAATTATCCATCACTTCGTCTTAAACGCCACAAAAACTAATAATCCTACTACTATCACAGTATTATCATGTCTATATATTAATCTATCTATCTTCTACTCTTATACAATTCAACGGCCCTAAATAGCGTGCTTGCTCGCCCGCTTCGTGAGACATCGGGTATACTCGGCGATGTTCGTCTCTCGCAGTCTAAACTTTCATGACGACTACAAAATTAGGTAAACCGCTATTATATAAGGTCTAAGTGAAATGAACACAATGAACAAATATTCTAATTTTATTTTTACTTACAATTTTTATAGCTCTGATCCACAAACATTTTTAATGATCTACCAGTGTAATTTTCTTAAAAATCCTGAGTCAATGAACAATGGCGGGCGAAGCCGGGGGCAACAGCTGTAAAATATTGATGGTTTTATCTCTTGAAATATCGCTGATAATAATAATCCAAACAAACCATTCCTTCCCTTGAAACATTATATAATTTCTGAAAATTACACTGAATTGATCAAATAAAATTCACATCATATTCATGTCAATAAACAGCTGAGAAACAATACGTATTATGTGTTCACAGGTTCTTTGGAACTGCATAATCGATTCTGATATAGTTTTCCCAGGGGGCGCTTTCATGTACTCTAAAGCAGGAATTTTAGCTGTTTCATTAATTATTAATGGCTTAGTTTATGAATGATTCGCGTGCAAGTGTTAAAAAATATAATGCTTTAATAATCATTATACTCTTAATTTTTAAAAGAATTATCGTGGCGAAGCCACGGGCACCTCCTAGTTTCTTACAATTCCAAATAACAATTAGCTATTTCAGAATTAGAAATTTAGAATATTATTGGAGAAAAATTACTCTGACACTGGGATTTGAACGCAGGGCTTTTGGCTATCCGTGCCAATGCTCTACCAACTAAGCTAAGCCAGAGTTCACTTCACAGCGCCAGATGGAACCTCTTTCCTATGACTGATATCCCTTAATGGTCTACCTTACTGACAGACAAGTTATGTCATACGCAGTACTGTTATATTGTACAATAACAGTGGAAGCCCGTCACAAAAATCACTAATTAGTGTGTAGAACTGAGTAATCATTGGAATTTATAAACAACACTAATACAATTCCATTCCAAATATTTGTTTCTCCTCTGTTTGAATGTTTACTTAGTTATTGTCTTCTTTTGTACTCTTTGTCTATGTAGACAACCCAAGTTATGAACGATGTTTAAATGAAATGAAATGAAATGAGCCAGTTGTAAATTGTTCTCTATATTTTAAGAAAGTGGCTCAGACCACTGTTGCTCTGACCTCAATATTTAATATATAAATATATATAAGAGGATTTTCCTGGCTGACTTAATGAATTACCGACTGACATGCGCAATATATTATTATGTCCCAGGTTTTGGATAATATGTTTTGGGAAGAGAAATTATGAAAGTGATGTTGATTTTTTTTTAAATTTCATCCCCAAAACGGTTTTATGGTAACATGAGAGTGAGAAATAAAATATTCCGCAAAGGCAATATAATTTTATGTTACCGTAATTTCTGTTTCTTCTTATTTGAACCCCTACCAGGCTTGGTGTGTAGAAGCAATGGGATGCAAAACTCTACATCCTCTATGAGCCATAAAAAGTTATATCAAGCGTTTTCTGAGGGAATAGTTTGAGTGTGATAAGTCGTTCTTCTTCATTTCAAATTTTTAATACTTACATAAGGACATAGAGTTTGAAAATCGAAAGAAGTCATTCATAAGTTCATTTCGAATTAAAAAAATACAAAACCCGAGGGACGCCGGGCCTTTTAAGCTAATCTATATGGAAACAAGTTGAGGCTTGCAATAAAAACTGCCACTACTTTTGAAAGTAATTTCTTACAGAATATTGGTGGTGGGCTAAGAGAATGGTTTGAGAAGACACTGATGTGAGGGGGGCCGCGAACCACGGAGTGTCCCGCTGGATGACAGTGTGGAGCGGGCTGCAAACGCGGGAGGGGCAGCGTATTGATCGTCAGATATACAGTGTGCCACCCTCACACAGTCACCTTAAGTTAAAATCCCACATCCACATCTAGCTCAACTTTCCCACGATTATTCTATCAACACTCAAACAGATTTTAAGTTCTCCATTAAGACACTTGAGTACATTCTCAACCGGAAACAAACAAACAAACAAACAGAGGAGTTGAAATAAATGTAGCACAGCAAAACGTAAATACACAGGAATCAGGTTTCGTTTCTTTGTGTTCAGGGCCCGGATTCTAATGACATGTCATCTTTTTATTGATGCTGCATAGACATTGCCAATTTGTGGATAAATCCTAATCATGGCCTCTACATTATAGAAATGCATTTTTATTAAGTCATTTTTTGTCATATTATGTAATTTTATATTTTTAGGGCATTTATTTCAATTTTACGTCATTATTTTGTCATTTTCGTGTCATTTGCTTCCTTATTTAGTCATTTTCATGCATTTACAATGAGTGTATTAACTTTCTTTTTCGTCGCTAGCGGTGCTGTCTTTGAAGTGTTGTTTGTTTAATGCAAGAAAGAAAAAATCGGCGTTAAAGTGTTGACATGTCTCAGTCGGAAGTGAGAATCAAAGAAACGCCAAAATTTTGTATTATATTACTATTGTTATTAGATTCACTTTGCACCTGCTTGGATTTGAGAGTGCAAACTACTGTTTACCCTCAATAAAAACAACATAATATTCTTTTATAAATAAAGTATTAGCTTTTAGGTCATTTTTTATAATTGTTAAGTAATTTTCTTTAAAATTTAGGGTCATTTTTCAAACAATTTTAGGTCATCAGAATTCCGGGCCCTGTTAATGAAAATGAAAATCTCCACGCACTCAAAACAGATTCTGCGAATGAAATATGCACATACGTGTATATTATAGCAGTAAGTTTGGTAAAGAAAGTAAGAGAAGCGAGCGAAGTGGCTGAGATGGTAACGTCTTGGAGTCGCATTCGGGATGTCCCAGGTTCAGATCTCATGGCCGGCCAATTTTTTCACAGTTTCCCCATCGTAGAGGCAAATGCCGAATTGGATACTTTCTTACTCATCGCCGCTGTTTTCATCATGTATAATGACAATTAAAACTGAATATCAGTTGAAATTAACAGACGCCATGACACACTAACAACAGAAAACGGATATGCACAGTATTAGTTACGTAGACGGAATTCCGAAGTCTGTGACCAAAGGTGTATAAATAAAATCAGGTAAACTGATATAACAGAGTGCCAGAATGCTTTTGTTTAATCAGTCATAATTATTATGATATGCAGAAAATAAGTTATTTTTAAGCCAGATCGATTCGTTAAGCAGGCCTTACGGAAGAACAAAGGCCTAGTTTGATAAGCATATGTGAAGGAATATGTGGGTAGTGTTATTTGTCAAAGCTAACTCTATTGCAACTTTCATAGCCGTATATGAACACTCTAAACTAAAACAATGTGTTGTTATGAGAACTGGATTGCATTTGATCAATTCTTTGTAATATATTACCATAAAATAGGCACTAAATTGGGCGTTACTCCGGTACCGGTCAACCGATTTGGTCCAATAACAATAGGCTTCTTCCCATGGACGTTATAAATGCATATAGCAAATTTCATGAAAATCTGATAAAGCATATTTGAGTTATGGCGCGTACAGAAACGGACTTTTTCCCGGCCACCACACAATCTCGTTAAGTACCACTCTGACACTTAATTAAGCTAAAGTTAATATATATATATTCCATATGTAACGTTTATCCAAGACAGTAAACCAACTTTCGATCTCAGCCGCAGAAATGGAACTGATTCTGGGATTCTGAAGTTTTGACCATGTTTTAAGGACGCTGTGAAGCCGTGGGGAGTGGTGACGGAAGGCCGGGTCAATGCCATTCACATATCAAGAAGTGCCCACACATTATGAAACCCACGCACCAGATAATGAGTGCATTACGGAAACACTCTCCCTACTTCACATAATGCTTGTCCTCACGAGCTTCTATTAAACCATATCCACATACAACTTTTTATTATTATTATTTCAGCTGTATTTATACTCCTTTAAGCTACTAGGCCATATCAGGAGTTCGGGATCTGTGTCTATACAGTAGGGTAGGCCATGGAACTATCGATTGTCAATTATTTCTATTATTAGAGTATTTTTTCGAAGTAAATTTCAACTGACATTAATTGAAATGGATATGATACAGGATGAAATGGTGAGGATAATTCATGGTACGTAAATATCCAATTCGGCATTTGCCTTTACGACTGGGGAAATCATGAAAAAAAAAGTCAAATTGGCCGGCCACGGGATTTGAACCTGGGACCTCCCGTATGCGAGTCCAAGACAGATAACTTATCGTTATTTTCAATTTATGTGCGAAGAAACCATGTCAGGAGTTCTGGATGTGTCTCTATACAGTAGGGTAGGCCATGGAACTATTGCTTGTCAATTGTTTCTATTGTCGGTGTATTTTAATCGAGTAAATTTCAACATTAATTTAAATGAATATGATACAAGATGAAGTGGTGAGGATGATTCATGGTATGTAAATGTGCAATTCGGCATTTGCCTTTACGACTGGGGAAATTATGAAAAAACCCTTGTCAAAATCTAGTTTTATTTCGACCGTGCTTCCTCTGCCCGTACGTAGGTACTGTTTTCGACCCTGCAATTTCATGTCGAGTGTTCAAAAATGCAAAATGTATTATAACACTTAAGTATTTTAATATTTGTAAAAAAATCTCTAAAGCTAGTTATTTCGTTTTAAGTCTTGCCTGGTGAATAATGCGACTTTGAACGAGGCTGAAACATTATGAATGCGCACTTCTGCAATACAACCGTGTACTCTACGGGTCTTTTTACGGGCTGAGGAAGTTAATGTGTTTAACATCACATTTTTCAATTAAATGTCACTGAAGATGGCCATAAGGTGGTAGAGAAGTATATCATAGATAATTTTAACCTGGAGACTGTTAATGCAATAAAACTTACCGGAGCTTGCCTGCATACTCCATCTCGATTGCACATCTGTCCCGAATGAAGTGACCATACTTCTCCAAGAAGTCAATTCCTTTTTGTGTATGCAGAGCTATCGTTTCATACTGGTCCTGTAAACAAAAGAGAGAAAATACCTTAGTTGATCACGTCAGAAATTCGAAATCAAAATCTAGTGGAAAGGATGAGACATTCATATTATCAATAATAAATAGGCCTAATATAAACATATCTGCAAATTAAGTGGTAAAATAGTATCCCTATAATATAAGGCCACATGACTGACTGACTCACTCACTGACATTTATGTTTGCCCACTTCCAGATGAGCTGGAAACTTGAAATTTGGTACACATATAGCTTTTAGGGTGTAAACCACAGGAAAATTCCAAAAAGTTTATTTATTTTATTTTAGCTCTAAAAACCCCCGAAAAAGGGCTCACTCACTGACATGAATGTTTACCCACTTCCAGATGAGCCAGAAACTTGAAATTTGGTACACATATAGCCTTCAGGCTGTAAACCACAGAAAAATTCCAAACAAGGTTTTTAATTTTTAGCAGTAAAAAACCTCCAAAAAAGGGCTCGGTTTCCATGGCAACGGTATTACCAAACATAGGGCTCTGAAAGTTTAGAAATAATTATTTCCGTAAACCTAACGGGGAGTTCGAGAATGCAACTCTTGGACTCGCATTCGGGAGGTCCCAGGTTCATAATTAATTCAATCCAATTTAAAAATTTTTGCCTAGAAATAACAACATTATCTTCTGTGTTACAATTTATATTATTATGGTGGCAAACAGGTGATAGCCAATACAGCAGACTAAATACACGCACTCAATCTCCCATAAATCTTTTAAAAAACCTTTCCCGAGAACCTCAGCGGAGCCTTCAATGAGCGAAGCTAGTTTTAATCTAAAATTAAGCTTTAATAAAGTTAAAACTGCTTGTCAAGGAATGTAACATTTCTGCTCATGTTTATGTTTTATGAAGATAAATATACATTCTGCTTAGAAATCCGGGTTTACTAATAAGCAGGGCCCGGATTCTGATGACATGTCATATTTTTATTGACGCTGCATAGACACAGGGATCGGATCCACGGGGGGGGGGGGGGGGGGGCAGAGGAAATTCGCCCCCAAATTTGTAACATTAAGCACGAATTATTCAAACCCAAATACTTAAATTAAAGCAAGGCATTCATTATTTTGAAATACATTTGCAATAAAATGCTGAAATGTTCATTTTGATTTCAAATGTGTACTGGGAATAATTAATTTTTATGAATAAAAACTTCCCTCTCTACTTTGGTCCCCCCCCCCCCAAATGTCTCTCTGGATCCGCCCCTGCATAGACATTGCCAACTTGTACATAAATCCTAATCATGCCCTCTAGAATTTAGAAATGCATTTTTATTAGGTCATTTTTTTGTCATTTTATGCAATTTTATATTTTTAGGGCATTTATTTCAACTTTACGTAATTATTTTGTCATTTCCTTCCTTATTTAGTCATTTTCATGTATTTATATTGAGTGTATTCTTAGGCTATATCTAAATAAATTACTTGGTTAAAATATCGCAACATTTTTGTACGATCTACTATAAAAACAAAGAACAAAGTTTTTAGACCTACAGTTTTTACAAAAATATATGAATTAGTCTATAACTTTGTGTGTACAATAATAATTTTTTAAATATAATATAAGTTTTAGGTCATTCTAACTATTACGTTATTTTCTTTAAAATTTAGGGTCATTTCATACGTTATTTTTCAAACAATTTTAGATCGTCAGAATGAAGGCCCTGCTCATAAGTATTAATGCAGTTATGCTAGGGGCTCTAGAAATCTCTGCTAGATGGCCACACGCGACTCGCGGGCCGCCGGCTAAAGTTGTCTGGTTTGGTGCACGAGAAGATCTTGTTGTACACCTGGAGGTGGTAACATGTGGCAAACTGTACGGCAGGTGTTCACCAACAATATCCGGTCCGATCCCCTGAGCCTAACGATAAAACAACTCCACATAAGTTTCGAAAAAGTGTGAAATAAAAAGATCTAGGTACGTTTGGGAGGCAATTCACATCAGCTCTTGGGCTTTGTGGCGCTTTTCTCTTCTGATTGGAAACAGACACATTTTAGGTCAATGTCCATCAAAAAGTGTACATGAAAATACTCCTGCCTCATACAATACTATTCACATCTGAAGTCCTGCCTACTGTCATATCCAAAAATAGTGGATAAAGATCACCACTGCAATTACTTCAACAAAACATTCTTCTCTTACACTACAGCACAAGGTCTGAAAATATATGTTTGTCTTCAGACCGATGTACATGTGGCTGAAATGATGGTTTAAAAAAAATCCCTTTAGGCAGGCCTACAGGCTTAGGTAGATTTAGAAGTGATTTTGGTTTAATTTATTTCTTCTTCTTTAGCCTCGAAATGACAAACCCGTAATAATAACTGCAAAAAAGAGGAAAGAGCACTTTTTCAAACATTCAAATTTCGCCTTATAAAAGAGCTATCAAGAAACTAGTTATTGATTTGTAGAGTACTCATCAAGAGCTTTTCAATGATACCCCACAAGACGTGGTTTAAAAAAATTCTAATTTCCATCTCCCACCCCCAAAACCTCCGAATCGTTGAGGTCACTGTGAACTCCATAGGGAGTACTCTAATTTATTCAAACAAAGTTTCCCTCTATACTTCGCAGGGGCCGAGATATGTTCTAAAATTTCAACCCCCTCCCCCCTTGGGCCAATTTTGCTCATTAACGAACTTGTCCGAACTATTGGGCCTAGAAATAACATAATAAAATTTGGTTCAAATATCTTCAAAATTACGGCCGCAAGCGTGTAAAGATACATATACAAAAAAGAAAAAAAATTGAACGGGCGGTGGTTTCCTACTTAGGGAGGCATGAAACGTAAAGATATGAAAGACTTTTTCGAAAGTCATAACATGATATCGAACCCAATAGGTAGATTTTTCTTCGAAATCTACCTAAAAAAGCTCTATATATCAAACTAGCTTAAAAGACCCGGCGTCGCCCGGGTTTTGTATTTTGTAATTGTAAATTAACTTATGAAGGATTTTCAATTTTAAATTCTAGGTCCTTATATAGGCATTTATAATTTGAAATAGGAAGAACGACTTATTACACTCAAACTATTCCCTCAGAAAACGCTTGATATAGTTTTTTATAGCTCATAGTGGATGTAGAATTTTGCATCCCATCGCTTGTACAGTGCACAGCAAGCCTGGTAGGGGTTCAAATAAGAAGAAACAGAAATTCCGGTAACATAAAATTGTATTGTCTTTGCGGAATATTTTATTTCTCACTCTCATGTTACCACAAAAACTGTTTTGGGCATGAAATTAAACAGAAATGCAATATCACTTTCATACTTTTCTCTCCAAAAACCTGCGATATAATATAATAATATACACATTACCATACCTCGTTTTGTTTTCTCTATGTCCAGGGTAGAGAAAGTTATGTGATTCCATTATTTTAGTGGATTTCATTCTGTAATATTTATTTATAACATGAATTATTTTGATAACTTCTCTTATTTGTCAAACGTGCATTTCATTTGTTTTTTCCAAGCCCATCTGATACCATTTGGCAACAATATATTCTGTGATTTGGAATTGATAATTCTATGTAAAAAGGGATTAAGTATTTTCAAAAACATTTAATTTTTGGCATTTAGAATCAGAATTTTTCAAAATCCTTTCTTAGTGAGCATCTACATTATGAAACGAAGGTACTGTCAAAATTCCAAGTCTCTACCTGTTATAGTTTAGGCTGTACGTTGATTCCTGTCAGTCAGGACAAAGCCTTTTATATATATATATAGAGATATCAATTTCTAACTGGAGACATTATTCATCTTCCTAACGGGATTTCCTCAGGTAAATTCCCTTCCCTCGAACACGTGGCGTTTAAAGGGCATTTCCTTCTCGCAAGAACAAAAATTTTTAAAATTTTGAACATACTCCATCATTTTCCCCCAAATTTTAATGCACGCGTTTCCCCAATGAAACTACAAATCATAAAAATCCTAATTCTTGTTAGGAGCAGACGAACTGAGAAAGTGAATAATTGCCTATTTTAAGCAGCGAGGCGAGTGGGTCGGCCGAGAGAATCTGGGTCATCTCATATCCACATTCATTCACCACCAAGCAGGTGTTTCAAGATCACTGTCACCATCACGTGGCCCAGTGAGGACATTCACCTCCCTCGTATTTATCTGAGTGACCACTTGAACTTGAAATGTGCCACTGTAGTTCATAGTTCAACATGACAACTTATTCTGCGGAAACGTTCAAAAGACTTGGCATAAACAGCTGTTGGCAATACACATTTTTCGCAATAAACAAAACAAAACAAAAAGTTCTTCGAATTTGATTTATTAGCATTTTCAATTTATGCCCAGACAATACATTTAATATACTATGTTCATTACTAGGGAAAGGCATTTGATGACCATAAAACTGTGCAATAATGCAAAATAAATAAATGGTGCAAAAATACGTTGCACAAACTTTCTCGCATATACGTGTTAAAGGCTAGCACAGAAAAAATTAAATTAAAGAGACAATTAAATTTTATTTATTACATTTTCATAAAACTAAGAAGTATCTAGAACGGAAACCATCAGAGTCGATCTTCATGTTTAATGCTTTTACCGTGAAATAATAATAATAATAATGAATGACAGTAAAACTGCATATTATTAGTACTACTAGTATTACTAAGGGGAAAATTAAAATATAAGTCGCACCTTGGGATAAATCGGCACCACCCAACCCACCCACCAATACAAGGACAGTTGGTCACTCTGCTTCGCTCAGAAACAAAATACATCACACAGTAAATGCAAATGTGAATATCGAATGGACGGAGCTTAAGGGGCGACTTATATTTGAATTTCGCTATACTAAAACTAAAACTAAACTCCGTGGCACTACATTCCTTTAGGGATTTGGTCTACCAACCGACCGGTGTGTCATCTACCACAGGCAGATGGCAGGGTTGGGGCATGTGGTCAGCATGCCGACCCCCACGACCGTTAATGGTGGTTTCCATGACCGGAGCCGCTACTTCTCTATCAAGTAGCTCCTCAATTTGAATCACGAGGAAGTGTACCCCTACCAGACCCCTCAACCTCAGAAAAATCCAAGGATGTACCGGGGATCGAACCCGGACCGACGGATCTGACGCTAACCACAAGACCACGCCGGCGGTCCTACTGCTACTACTACTACTTAGGTTATATTGCACGCTTTAACTGCATTGTAGGTCATGTAATGTGTTTAGTATGTTTGCGTGAACTATTAGTCTATTGTAACAACTCATTCGCGTCATCTGTTTCTATTGTTTAGTGATGTCTTCGTATGTGGCATTCAGTTTAAACGATTATAATATCCAGTGACGTAGCGGCGATGAGTTATGGAAAATAAGCAAGTCCTATAAACCCGGCGTTTGCTTTTGCGAGGTAACCATGAAAAACCCAAGTCAATTTGGGCGGCCACGAGGTTTGATTTGAACTCAGGACCTCTTCCCTGTTAGCCCATAGGCCTACCACATCGCTGTAATTGGTTTAGTGTGTTCAATGCGACTGAGCTAAACTGATTGCATTTCACAACAATAAGTACATTAGACCTATAGTTTTCTTGTTGCTAGTGGCAACAAAATGCCATTCATATTTTAATTGATATGTATGTTCTGAAATTCGCATTTAAGCTGTACTTATTTCGTTTTTATCTTGATATCTATTAATTGTATAAAGAAATGTTTTAAACAAAAAATGTCCATTTTAATTTTCTCTACAACTTTACTGTGGTAGGTTTTCATGTATCACTTACTGTAATGGATATAATCTAGAAAAACTGAAAATGGATACGAGTAAAGTGCCCCTTAAGTCATTTTTGCGGAAATACGGATATAGCCATTTTATTAGTCACAGATAAGACTTTACAATTCTAAATTTTTATTAAAATCGTTAGAGCCATTTTTTCAAAAAACAATTTTTTTTTAAAAGTTTTCATGAAAAGTCCCCTTAATATTTCAGTTGTAAAACTAAATTTCTGGGCGGTTCGACAAAATTTCGAAAAAGTTCTTAATTCAAAAAATGAAGTAAATACAACGAGCCGTTTACCCGCTGTGCTTGTCCACGGACAGACGGACAGACGGACAGACGGACAGACGGACAGACCGACAGACGTCATTCCAAAAATACTTTTTTCGGTTTCTAGGCTTCATGAAACGTGCTCTCCCGGTGTTAACTCAACTTCGATTTTTTGTCACGATCACAATACTTTCTCTATACTCCGTATAAGCGAGAAAGTAAAAATGCATTTATGACCTAAAAATACTGGAAAATTACACAAAATTCTAAAAGAAATTACCCATAAATTTACCATTCTTACTTATAAATAGTTTTTTTTAAGTAATGAATTGCTAAAAGCAACTGAATGGAATGGAATTTACAAAATAAAACACAATTATTTTGTTACTAAAGAAGTTAATTTATACTACTTGGACACCCTTAGGGAAAAATAAATAAATTCTTTCTGAACTGGAATGCCCATCAAATTGCTGTTGTTCATATGATGTTGGCAAATACACAGAATAAAGAAACACAAAAAATATTGCCATTTGCGGAAGTTATCACGGAAACGGCATTTCAGTGCACGAAACCACGTCGCGTCGCTGCCATTTTGTAACGATAATTACCCATAACTGTAACGGTTTGATTAGTTTTAAAAATACTAAATAACTGTAGAGTATGTCAGATTACAAGATTGTAGAGCAATTGATTGCTGAGAGAAAAAAAAACGAAATTCACCTATTTCTCACTTATGAATTTCACCGAAAGCTGTTATGTCCCCCCTTAAACCATTCCAAATGTCCGAATTCGTAAACATTTATAACTTTAACTAATGTAAAGATGTATACGTATTTTCATAGCCCCGTTCATTGGTCTGACATAAACATGTGCACTTGATGTTTGTTTTGTATTAATGACTGGTCTGAGAGAGATCACGTTAAGAGATATCCGTTAGCTGCAAGGAATGCACACCAGCCAGACAACTCTGTTCGCACACGGTCAAGGACATCGCCAAATTAAATACATTTACATTAAATTCCCACAGACTCGTTCACCTTATTTCACCAAAACTTTTTTTAATTGTAGTAAATGCCAAACAAAGTAGGTCTCTCTTACATCCGCCACGGAATATAAATATTCCTACAAGATAATTTCTTTTACATTTGGGTAAGAGGGTCGTCCACAAAGTAAGTTTCCCTAGGACCGTTTACAGAAATAAACCAAAATATCATGGAAATATTTATTGCAACCGATATAGCACGTATTCAGCTATATTTCAACACTAGCATGTGCCCGCGGCTTCGCCCGCGATAAAAAAAAAAGAGCATAAAGGTAGAGCATAATAGTTAAATCATTATATTTATTAACACCTAAATCACGTGGACTACATGTCACGATTAGATAGCGTCGCCTGGTAAAAGCGATCTCAGATTCGAGTTCCTTGGCCCAGAAAATCCCTGTATAGTGAGTTTCGTCCAAATCGAACAATGTTTAACCATATTTAGGTCTATGTTGATTAGTCTAACCCTCTTCCGTGTAGGTTGAAGATTTCGTATGTCTACGGGCCTTGACATTCTAAACAAATGAACCAGCGTGGGCTTACAACATTCAAGGGATCGCGATGCTTTTATTTCCACGGTATGACAAAAATAGCCAAAGCCAATTGCAATTGATTTGAGATTGAAATGATGCTTCGACAGCGCTAAAATCACGTTTTCTGCCAGTTTTTCACTCATAACTCGCGAACGAAAGCTAAAATTAAAAATTCGGCTTCGAGGTGCATTCGCCCACCTTTCACTCCACCTATGTTTAAAATTTCAGATCTCTGCGTTCAGTAGATTTCGCTGGGCATCGCGGACAGACAGACAGAGGACAGACACTTCCTTTTATTAATATAGATAGGCTACTCGCCACAAAAATAAAGACATTTGTCATACCGTGGAACCAACTTTTCAACACCTGTGTCATAGAAGTGTGCCGCCTGGGATCTGAACCACCGTGTGATAAACATCTCCTTTCTGTCAGTTTCTGTCGATGGAAATTACTGGGATAGAAGTCCGGGCTTTAGGGTGGATGTTTAAACACCTCCCAGCCGAACTTCTGCAGGAGATTTGCTAGGAGGTGTTTAAGCATCCACCCTAAAGCCCGGACTTCTCTCCCAGTGATTTCCATCTTTTCCTACACCTCAAGAAAAGACATGGAATGACACAGAGGAAGATGTTTGTCACACGGTGGTTCAAATCCCAGGCGGCAGACTTCTACGACACAAGCATTAAAAAATTGGTCCCACGGTATGACAAATGTTTCAATTCCGGTGGCGAGTAAGTTGAAAAATAGCTGAACACTTGCTGTGTCTGTTGCAATAAATGTTTAATTGACTTTTTTTCTCTCTCTCTAAACAGACCCACGGAAACTTACTTTATGGACGCGCCCCGTACTTAAATGTTGAGTTCAAACGTGTAACTTATAAGGTGAACTAAGCAAAATTACACTAATATTTTATAGAGTCTCGGAGAAAAACAGTTAACTCAAAAGGTAGCTGTGGAAATAGTATATTGCGATACAAGTGCCCTAAGCGGTGCATACGGATCGAGGAAAGAGTTTGAAAAAACTAGGCGCTTGCGCCGGGTTTTTTAATTTCCGAGATCCGTTATGCGCTTACGGCACTAGTATTGCATGCTATTTTTTGCACGATGAATATTTATATCAATTTAATTATATTAATTGAGATATTAGCTGAAAATATTAGGCCTATGTATATACATTATTGGAAATGGATGTTATATTTCAGAAAGTGATTCGCATTTGTTGGTTGTTATGGGAACTGAATATTTGTCCTGTTAAAGTCGCCACAAACTAGGGGGCCTTAGTTCTGGTCTTCCATAAAGGCTTGTATTATGATCATTTTACTTACGGCACTTGTGCTTTTTTGTAATTTTTGCCGCACGGAGATTTCTTTTGTTTTCATAGCAACCAGATTGCGTGCGGGAATGTAAAGTTACGATCCACGGCAACATTCGTAAGTACCACTAATTAGTTACGTCGTGCAAAAAATAATTTGAAACAAGACTGTGGAGATGGTATAAATATCTGAACAGGATGTGCATCTGCATTTTTGCGGAATTTGCACGGCCTGGTGAGAAGATATAATTACACAACTCCGGTATGAATAAGTTTCATTCAGAATCTGAAAGCAGGCTAACGGCAAAGAGACGCACCTAGAGGCGGTACTTTCTCCCTTAACCCACATTGTGAAGCCGGCAAAGGAGTGCTGTTTTAATGAAGGAAGACTAATTGTCAATACACTAACAAGACACGCAAGCATGCGCTCAAGTCACTATGCTACGCAACTATTTCCTGCCTCTAAAAACACTCAAAGGCACAAGCTGGTCAGATTTTGATACTTTAACCCAATAAATACTCATGTAACTTACAACGATTTGCAACTATTGGTACATACACCAACTAAAGCCAGACTGGCCTAACATACATATTAGTAGGGTTCGGATGTTTATGACATGTCATATATTAATCCTGACCTCCAATCTCGTTGCAAACACAAATTAAACATGAATTGCACATTTGTTATCCTAATCGGACCTTTTTTTATTTTGCATATGTATATATATATATACATATATAAAGCAGAAAAAATACTAATTTCAAAAATAACTACAACTGCTATTTAAAAATAGTTAAGCTCCAGATCGATTCATTAAGCAGAACTTACGAAAGAACAAAGGTCTAGTTTGATAAGCATATGTGAAGGAATATGTGGGTAGTGTTATTTGTCAAAGCTAACTGTACTGGAACTTCCAAAACCGTATATGAACAATGTAAAACAATATGTCATGATAACTGATTTACATTTGATAAATTCTTTCTAATATATTACCATAAAATAGGCACTCAAATGGGCATTACTCCGGTACAGGTCAACCGATTTGGTCCAATAGCAAGCTTCTACCCATGGTCGTTATAAATGTGTATACCAATTTTCATGAAAATCCGGTAACGCGTTTTTGTGTTATCGCGCATACAGACAAATGGACAGACCGACAGATGGACATAGTCCCCTACAAAATCTCATGAAATACCAGGAAAGAAAATACTAGGGTACGGCCCTAATCGTTGTGTTAACTGTTTTCTTTGCAGTCCGGCAGGGGTTTGTAAGTTGTGTGAAGGCTTAGACTAACTCAACAGATTTTTGGGAATTTAAACAAATATTTTTATCCACAGTTGTGCAAGTCTGAGAATTATGGATTTTAAAATGATTAGGAAACTGAAAAGCATTTCCCCTTAAGACCGCTAGTAAACTGAGGGGAAGGTAACACCTTTGACTAGTGTAAAATTATATAACTAATTTTTCAGGATCAAATGATTTCTAGACCGTTGGCAGGATCAGGCTAAAACTATCGTACTCAAATAAGGGAAGAATAAAATACTTCAGTTAAATAAAATACAGTCAACCCTCGATATAATGCCCCTCTTTACAGTGCCACCCTCGCACTGTGCCAATAAATGCAAATGAACGGATCTTCTCCCATATAAAATACATAAGAAACCTCTTACTGTGCCAAATCATTTAGTGCCAGTGAATATAAGACAAGATTTTTACAAAATATAGCTTGCAGTGATTTTTTTTCAGTTGCAGAACTGCCGTGAATGTTAGGAAGATTATTTAAGAAACATACTGTACTGCATTTCCAAGAAGTGAGTGTTCCCTTGCCACTAACTGTAAATGTAGTGCGGTGGAATAAGGAAGCTATGTTAAGAAGTCGGACAGACAGCCTGCATGAGGGTGGACCAGGTAGAAAGAGCCCTTCATACAACGAGACATTTCAAACTTTCACTTCTTTTATTCCAATGTCCATTCAGGTCTAAACACCACACTACAGTTACTCAGTTACAGTTAATCACTTACATGATTTTCAACCCCTTTGTGTCCTGTAGCACTGGAATATAATGTAATAAATTGAGTTACTGTACAGTATTCTATTTTGCGCTAAAGTTCTCTATTTACCTTTTATTGGACTTTTCTTTCGTAATACAGTACAGTAAATTAATACAGCACTGTATTATGCTGTTTTTATTTCAAAAATTGAATTTCCTTTTAGTTACACCCTCGCTTTGTGCCACAAAATGGTAGAGAACGGATGGTGGCACTATAACGAGGGTTGACTGTAAAACAATGAATAAGAAAAGATGCAAGACACGAAAATGACGTCAAAAGAAAGATAAATGCCTACAAGACAACGCGGAGAAGCGATCAACTGATGATATGTTAGAACCTGTTAACAAATGCCACAAGAATGCAGCATAAGAAAGAATTGTAATAATCATTAATGAGTAACAAGGTGATAAATTGAGGTGTTGTAATTGTGGTCAGTGAACCTAACACTACACGACAGTGGCCAGTTTTTATGTAAACATGGAGCGTACGTGGATGCTCCTCTCTTACTTCATCCTGCTCTCGCAATACCTCGGAGTTCAGAATACATTTTAAGGGGATTAGAAAGAGTTGCTGACTCCATTTTCCTGTATTTATACAAGATATACCATTTATTTATTTTCTCTGCTGCTATTAAACACAGACTGCATTTCCTTGCACCAAGTAATAAACAATAATGTTAGTGAATTGAGAGAGATCACAGAAATAAATTATCTCTGTCTGAAAGTAGAGTAGACTATCGAAAAATGAAAATTTTCTATGACTGTGATCAGTTAGATACACATATTACACATAATATTAATCCTACATTACTGCTTACTCAATGCCAATAGACAATACCTAAGCAAGCTAAAGGAATATATATTTTTTTGGAACCCGGAGGTTCATTGCCGCACTAACCTGAGCCCGCCATTCAACCCTATTCTGTGCTAACTCCATCCAACCATCCCTCGAAAATCCTACTTCCCTTAAATCTATCCTAATATTGTCATCCCACCTGCGTCAAGGTCTTCCAAGTGGTATTTTCCCTTAGGGTCTCCCAGTCAATATTTTTTAGATGTGTCTTTCTCCTCCATGTCCAGCCCATTTCATCCTCCGTTTAATTACCCTTCCGGTGAAGAGTACAGGTCATGAAGCTCGTCATTATGAAGTTTTGTCCAGATACCATTTTCATCTGTCTTAAGCCCAAATATTTTCCTAAGCCCCCTGTTTTCCAACACTCTCAGATTGGTACAATTCAGTGCCCAAAATATTTAGCTACAGATGGCAGCAGAGGACAGAGAACAGGGAACTATGATAGATAACGCAGCGGTCGAGTGGTAGGCTTAGTACCTTGAGGGATGTGGCGCCACGGAGTTTTATGAAGAGGAAGTTATGTGAGTGTTTCACATCAGATTATTTCAGGGAATCCCACACTACCATACCCTCTTATCTACTTACTCAATGGCAATAGATAATTCCTAATCAAGATAAAGGAATATTATCTATTTTATGGAACCCGAAGGGTCAAGGCCCCGCTTACCTGAGCCCGCCATTCAACCCTATTCTGTGCTAAATCCATCCAATCATCCCTCGCAAATTCTACTTTCCTTAAATCTATCCTAATATTGTCATTCCACCTGCGTCAAGGTCTTCCAAGTGGTCTTTTCCCTTCGGGTCTCCCAGTCAATACTTTTGAGATGTCTTTCCTCCCCCATTTCATCCTCCGTGATTTAATTACCCTTACTACATCCGGTGACAAGTACAGGTTTTGAAGCTCGTCGTTATGCAGTTTTCTCTAGTCCCCATTTTCATCTCTCGTAGGCCCAAATATTAATCCTACATTCTTAAAACTTTCCTTCGTGTCAAGAACATACTTCTTGAGGAAATGACCAGAATATTATCTTAAAATGTTGAATTCAAGTACCGGTAGTGAAAGCGTACAACGTGTTATTTTTATGCCCATAGACGACCAAAGAGACGTTACAATTTCATTTTTTTTAAAAACATTTTACACTTCAAACTATTTAGCAATTTTCCCTTTTTCCCACATTTCCAATTCAAAATTTATATATGAACTGAAATGTTTGGGCTTGTTCGACGGTTGAAGTATTTTAAGATTAATTTCAGCTTCTAAGTTCACCATATTTTCTAGCATTTAGGTATCACTTGTTTCATTGTTATGAACAGTTCATTTAAAGAATCGATTGTGGGGCTTTGGATCGAGATATGGAAAAGAAAGATTCTATTCGACTTTATTAAATATTTTTAGCCAAAATACTTATCAATACTCAAGGGCATGCAATTTAAACAAACCAGAATGAAAAAAAAACACTTCGACTAAACTGTAAAATGGCAATAGAAATAAAATATATGATTTCTTTGGCCCATACTTTGTTTGTGTGGTCCTTAAACATCCTGTGCCAATACTAGCCATTTGGTTAAATAAGCAAACAGTTTTACGCGCTTAAAATTTTAGCTGAGTTACGACTAATATTAGATTTCGCACATGCGCTCCGTATGTTACTAACCTCTTCATTAATAGTTTCGACCTCCAAAATAATTTGGTTCCCCTCTTTCTCAGCGTGAACGTCCTGCTCGTATGAATGGCTTACATACATATGGCACTTTGCAATGACAGAAAACTACAGGGAGTGTCTTAAATTCGGGAAACGCAAGGGCATCATGATTAGTCTTAGATGCTTAAGATACCATTAAGCAAAATAAGTTAATTTTATTATTAGGTATTTCTCCAAATCTTTATAACTTCTGCTGTATATTTATTTATATTTTTCTTAGAGTTCATGTCTCATACTACAGGAATGTTGGATTGGAAATTAATACAGAAAAAAAACTAAGCATATGGTCATGAAATGTCAAAGTAATGCGCTACAAAATATTAGAACAGCCGGTATATCGTTCGAACAAGTGGATACATTCAAATATCTGGGAGCAATGATTACAGATACAAATAAAATTAGGTAAACTCATGTAAGAAAGTGCCAGAATGCTTTTGTTTAATCAGTGATTGCAATTATATGCAGAAATTAAGTTATTTTTTAATCGATTTCCGAGTTAAGCTCCAGATCGATTCATTAAGCAGGGCTTACGGAAGAAGAAAGGTCTAGTTTATTAAGCATATGCGAAGGAATATGTGGGTAATGCTATTTGCCATAGCTAACTGTATTGCAACTACCAAAGCCGTATATGAACACTGTAAAACAATATGATATTATGAGAACTGTTTTGCATTTGATCAATTCTTCCTAATACATTAAAATAAAATAGGCACTAAATTGGGCTTTACTCCGGCACCGGTCAACCGATTTGGTCCAGTATCAATAGGCTTCTTCCCATGGATGTCATAAATGCGTAGGCTATATCAAGTTTCATGAAAATCCGATAAAGCGTATTTGAGGTATTTCGCGTACACCCACAAACGGACAGACATTTTCCCGCCCCCAACACAATCTCATAAAGTGTCATATGGCACTTAATAATATTAAGGCAGAAGTTAAGTGTAGACTCAAATCAGGAAATGCCTGCTTTTATACAGTTCAGAAATTCTTATCTTCTCGTCTTCCGGTTGTATTATAACTAGGGACCGGATTCTTAGGTTTTTACCTATTTTTTTCCTTACTTCCAAAACAAAAAGCGATTATACACTTTTTCGAATCATGTCCATAGGATTCACCCACATTAATTCTGTGGCACCTAAAAATACCTAAATGGGGTATAAAAACCTAAATGTACCTAAACGGGATATAAAACATAAAATACATATTTTAGGCTACTTTTTTGTCTTTTTTGTTTGTCAGTTGATAAATCGATATTTTGCGGAGAGACAATTTTTGTCGAGTTGAAATTAATAGCACCAGCGTTTCGTTCAATCCAGTGTCGTCTAGGATGACAGTATCAAGAGAGGAAGTGTAAGAGTACCTGCGTATTCCTTTTAAAATATTCGTACGAACAACTATTGCTGACGTCATGTGAGGTTGAAAGTACATTTTCTGCCTTCAAATGTATTCTAAGAGATAACAAGAAGAACTACACAGTTGAGAATCTTGAAAGATATTTAGTGATATACTGTAACCAGGAAATGTGAGGCAATCTTATTTTCACTGCTTCTTTTGATTGTTTATGCTTTCTTTCTTCAATTGTATAATATTGTCCTAAAGCAAGTTTACACAAATTTAAGTCAATTTTGTTAAGTTAAACTTTACAAGTATTATGTATTGAATCCTATGTAGCACATTCAAATTCATTAAACCAATTGTTCTACCCGAAAACGATATTTTTGACAAAAACCTAAAAAAAACCATTTCACCTAATGGAAAACCTAAAACAGTGTTTTTAAAAACCTAAAAATCCGGTCCCTAATTATAACATATGGATCTAAGTATTCGAAAACAGGGAGATTTTAGAAAGTACTGTCATTATTTGGTTATTTTACGGTATTTTTTCCGCACTTCACATTTTTAGTTTTTTTTAAGTATAAAGTCATTAACTTCTTATTTCTGTTGTTTCTCGCAATGTATGGAGATTTTGTACATTTACTTAAATGAATAATATCGTTATATTGTTATATTGTTATTATTTTAATTTGGATGCAGAAAGACGGTGTTTGCTGATTGCATTTAACCTATGTACCAATTAACTAAATACAAGCCTATAATGGAACAACACAAAATGTAGAATAAACACAAATCTAATGAACAAACTAGTATTTTCATTTTAAAAAATTGAGTCTTTTTTCAGAGCTTTTGGGTTTTTTGTTGATGAATTTTTGCAGTCATTTTATAGCTCATTTTTAAAAAACTATTTTTAGGTCATCAAAATACAGGACCTGGGTATAATCACTTGTTCAGATTAGTATCAGTACAAGCGTGAACATTTTGTTCCAGCTAGCAAATTCACCTGTCCGCCCCCCTTAAGTTTATGCAAGTGACGTAACGGATAAATAACTTCTTGTCACCTTGGACACTGTTTTAATTGCCAAGCCATGCCATCAGGTTCTCCAAACAGTTCGTGACCGGAATGCAGCATATCGTCATGTCTGTTGACAATCCATCTACACTTAGCCTATTCCATTTTTGGCTAATCAAATTGGTATTTTCATGTACAGTTGGCCAAATAAAAATCCAAACCAGTCTATGTGCTCAACTCTAACTCTATAGAATAGCAAACGTCATTTTGATATGTCCTGTACTTTTTGAGATACGATAATTTCTTTTAAATTATTCCCGTACAAGTTTTCGCAAAATGCTACTTCTTCCCAAATTTAATAAACGGAATATCGAAAATATGCCAGTCTTTATGCCATAGGCCGGGTTTCTGAAACGTTAGATATCTATTAGATTGCAATAATTAATCGATAAGTGTTTCTAAAACGTCAGATGACGGTTATCCATTCAAAGAAACACTCGATAAATTATCGGTAGACAGATCACTAGATAATTTTCTCAAATGCATAAGTCTCGAAGTCGAAATTGCCAAAGTTTCTCGCACGTTTTACATTCATTTTACCAGAGAAACAGCAGACAGAAAATTCAGACATTTTTAATACAATACCTAGAAGCGCTCCCATTGGTTGCCACTCAATCACGGCGAATTTGATATTACAGTATGCATCGTATCTCCATCTATTGCCAAAGTGCTCAACTCATTTATCGGATATTTGGTTATTTAACGAGCGTATTCCCTTTCGGAAACGGAAGTGGGTTTATCGAGTAGATGAGATGTATAGAACAAACAGCTGACTAATAGATATCTGGAGCTTTATGCAACCGGGAGATAGAGCTGGGATTAACCACATAAAAGTGAATTGCTCATCTGAGCAAATAATGGTTCAAATAACCATTATATTTCATACACGATAACAGTTGACGATATAACTGGATAAAGGCATTTTCAATACTCCAATTAAGTGCCAGAATGTGCATATATGTTTACATAGAAATCCAAGCCCTGGTCGTTATAAATGCAACTCTTGATTTGATTAGAACCCTGGCAAATGCTTTGTAACTCGGTAAAATTACCTAATGTTACTTCAAAACTTTAACTACGTTTATTTCAAAAATTGAATAGGCTAAGTGAAGATTTCTTGTTTTCCTCCGACACTTGTCGAAATAAGCCGTCCATGTGGTGACCGCTTCAGCCCTCGGAATAAATCCTGTTACGCAAATCCTTATTAGCCTCGCATTGATTCGCACCTTGGGTCAGTGAAAATGCGTTAGCGCGTAATGCGTATCACTCGCCAACATTCAACAGACGTTAGATGTTTCAGCAAGGAAAGACATCAGTGTTTCAACGAATGTACCAAAAAAACTCACCCCAAACTTCCTTACAATAAAAACAGATTAGCCTACTCATGTTTGTAGACACTTTTTAAATTTTCAAATACAACAAAAGGATTAGTGGGCAAGCTCAATCCACAAATTCAGCTAATGACTGTCATATGTCAATACACTTTGCAGTTTTTACGATGTAGATAAAGTTTTTCCCCAGCCGAACTTCTGCAGGAGACTTGCTAGGAGATGTTTAAACATCCACCCTACAGCCCGGACCTCGCTCCCAGTGATTTTCATGTTTTTCTACCCCCTTAAGAAATGACAGTGAATCACACAATGGTTCAAATCCCAGACGACAGACTTTTACGACAAGGGTATTCAAAAGTTGGTGCCACGGTATGACCAATGTTTCAAATCCGGTGGCAAATATCTTGAAAAATAGCTGAACACTTGCTGTGTCTGTTGGAATATAATTTATGTCTATGAAAATGTGTTTTGTTTCTGTAAACGGCCCCAGGGAAACTTACTTTATGACCGTGTCTCGTAGCTGATAACCACAATTTTTCGTCCCCCAGATCTCAACCCCTCCTGAGGTTTTTTCTGCAAGAAACACTGTAAGAAATAACTGACAATGGTGATTTGTTTCCTAAAGAACAGGGCGTGTCGAGACGCGTGGCAAGCTCAGGCCGTGCTTCTTGTGTATTGTGGGTCACTAATAGCTGGTGTGTGATGGAATTTCAGTAGCGACCACAACCGAAAAGATTACCAGAACTGCTAGGCCACTTACAAGCTTCTATCTTCATAAATAAATAAAACAGTTTACTGTAAATATGCTGTTAATGTAGTTAATAGAAATATTCCCGTTTAGTAATTGAAAGGTCTGGGTGCAAGAACCGGGTAACTACACCTATTTACCGAAATTGAATGATAGTTAACAAACCGCAGGAATAAAATCAGCGCCCACTTTGGTTGCAAGATCCGTGCAATGCATTTCCAGCAGTAAAATGGACCTCGTGAATTTATCGGAGACTTCAAAGCCATCTATGACCATTTACAGTTCATGAATCAGTGACCAATCCAGGGTCATAATAAATGTGGAATTTCAACCAATCCCAAGTGTCTATCGTCATAATTTTATCGCACCTGCATGCAATTGTTTTCTCATAGGTAATCCCACGAGAGTTTACGAGCCCCCAATGAGCGAAGCGAGTCTAATATATAAAATCGAAAATGTGTGGGCTATGTATGTTCCCTATACAAATCTAAATTTCTTGAGCATTTTCAACGGAATTTCGCACACAAACCCAGTTCAGCCCGAAAAGTAATGCGGTCAAATTAAAATTCGAACAAACTACTCCTTCCCTTGAAAAATTACATAATTTCTGAAAATATAGCACTGAATATTTATAATGTACTTCAGTTCTCATGACAACAGTGGGCTTTAAGAAATTCAGATGCTATCGATGTAACACATTGATGTAAATAAATAATAAAAAGTGAAATCCACGAAAATAAAGCACAAAGTGATGCAGTCACATATCTTTCTCTATCCTCGACATAGAGAATATCATTTTATCACTACACATTTTGATATAGAATAAGAGGTCGTATTGCAGGGACAGCTTAAGTGTGTGCCAGTGAGTATGCTTTATCAGAAGTCGGTAAAAAAAAAATCCTATCCACTGATATGTTATTCATAGCTATCAGTTGCGAAATAGGGATGTTTATCATAGGCCCTAAGCTCAGAAAGGAGACAAAATAGGATGAAACATTTTTAGTTCTACGCCCGCAGTATATTATGTCCCAGGTTTTGAAGAGGAAAGTATGAAAGTGATATTGGATTTATTTTTTATTTCAGCTAGGAAACAGTTGTATGGTAACATGAGAGTGAGAAATAAAATATTCCATTACAATCTTGTGTAACTGGAATTTCTCTTTCTTCTTATTTCAACCCCTCCCAGGCATGAAGTGTAGAAGCAGTGGGGTGCAAAATTAGAAATTCTCTATGGGCCATAAAAAGCTATAACAAGCGTTTTCTGAGTGTGATAAGTCGTTCTTCCTCATTTCAAGTTTTACATACCTATTTAAGGACCAAATTTCAGAGTTTGAAAGTCGGAAGTCCTTCATAAGTTAATTTCAAATTAGAAAATACTAAACCCGGGCGACGTCGGACCTTTTAAACTAGTCTTCTCGTAAAAGTTGAACATGTTTGTCATTAGCAGGGCTAGGATTTATATGTACTAAAAAATGTCAAAATATGTACATATATATGCAAATATATTTTGTAAAATATGGACATCAAAACAAATTTAACCACTAGACATTGCATTTTGTTACTTTTAGAAACTATAAAAATGCATTACAAATACTGGATTCATAAATTTAATTATTCAATTTTTTTTCAGATCATTTACTTTATTTGTATTCATTCATTGATTATTTCTGCTACCACAACAGTATGCCACAAAATGTTGTTTTAAATTTTCAAAAGTGATTTGTATTGGCTGAAGCTTCGTTCTACTGCACATGAAGTGATTGGCGCGTGTTTAAAATTCACTGATTCTAGTTTTACATTTGACGAGCCACTTAAGATTGCTCTGATTTTACACATTTCTTCAAAGCCTGAATTTATTGAAAACACATTGTCCACTTTACATTTGATAAGATCGGCTAAATGTCCACGTATACATTTGAGTTCACGAATCATGTTTTTCACAATGTCAATATTTCCAGGTAATGTGAGATTATTATTTTGTAGTTTCTAAATTATTTTTGTTATATTACAAAAATTTGATTCAATGTAACACATCATTTTTCACACATTCATTTCTGTACATAACTGTAAACTTATCCTGTGCTGCCATATTTTCTGTAACTGAAAACGACAATTTTATATAGTTTTACTCTTAAGAATGAAATAAGCACGAATATTGCATTAAAATCACTAAATATGGACAAATATTTATTTTACATATAAATATGTACTAATGTCAGAAATATGGAAAAATATGTAAAATAAATTTGTTTAATTTGAATAGAGGACAACATAATAGATGGAGATAAGTGAAAAAAATGTGTATATATGTGAAATTAAGAAATATGTAATTACATATAAATCCTAGCCCTGGTCATTAGCTACATAAGGAGCAATGAACGAATATAGGTCTAACCTAATACAATACGAATAGACTATAGGTCTATACAAGGCAAAATTTTGGCATTACTAGAAACTAAAACCCAGTTCTGCTGTATAAATTTGCACAGCTATAGTCATCTCACACAGAAGTAGCGACAGGGGGGGACACACACAATACATCTTGCGTAGCAAAATGAAACACACTAATTTCTTCACAATAACTTCCTGCCATTCTACACCTGCTGCCAGTGGATTCACTTTCTCTGCCCCCAATGAGAAACATGCAGCCCTTCATTTGTATCAAGTTCAATGACAAAGCTCTTTCCGGTCATCATCTATTCAAATCTCCATCCAAAGGAATGTGAGACTCCCACACAATGCTAGCGTGACATACTATCCTCTACTCTGCAAGACATACAAATGCCCACATGCAGGTGCCCGCCATTATTTACTCAACTGCTAAATCTTTTATGTCAATCATTTAACATAAAAACATTATACTTAACACTGAAATCGTTTGTTTATTAAATTGCATGACCTACCTAATTTCATTCTTAATTATATTGTTTTACGTAGTAAATATAAGTAACTACAGAGTTTTGCAAATGACAAGCGATTTGCTTAGATACGCAGTCCAATCAAAGTTGTGCCACTGTTGGTCCGGAAGGATTTCTTCTTCTACTTTTCAAAAATAACAATTTTTCTTCAAGAATAATGCGTTTCAGATTAACTGATTAATTTCGTGTCACCGTCATATGACAGGACAATGCAGATACTTTTATTGAAGATTTTGCTCCATGACGTAAAATGTGTCAGCTACAGGGCATTAAAGTCATTATAATTTGGTGCTCAGAAGTGAATAATGAAGCGAATTAGGGTTAAAATTTTCATTAAATTGACTTCATGCCTTCTTGGAAATCGATAAAAACCTTATTTTTAATCATTCATCAACAGCTATATTCTTGAGCAGGAGACATGCTGTGAGGTGTTTAAACATCCACCCTACAAGCTTGGACATCGCTCCCAGTGATTTCCATCTTTTCCTACATCTCAAGAAATGACAGGGAATTATAGAAATGATTGTCACACAATGGTTCAAATCCCTGGCGGCAGCCTTGTACGGCACCTGCATTCAAAAGTTGGTCCTACGGTGTGATGTCTCGATTCCGGTGGCGAATACGTTGAAAAATAGCTGAACACTGGCTGTGTCTGTTGCAATAACCATTTACTTGAAATTCTGTTTTGTTTCCGTAAACGGACCCAGGGAAACTTACTTTGTGGACGTCCCTCGTATCTATATATATATATAGGCTATATATATAAGAAGCTTTGTTCTGACTGACTGACTGAGAATCAACGTACAGCCTAAACTATAACAGGAAGAGACTTCGAATTTTGACAGTACCTTCGTTTCATAATGTAGGTGCTCACTAAGAGAGGATTTTGAAAAATTTTGATTTTAAATGCCAAAATTATATGTTTTGAGAATATTTAATCCCTTTTTTCACAGATTTATCAAAACAAAATCACAGAACATATTGTTCCCAGTGGTATCAGATGGGTTTGGAATTAAATTAAATGGAAGTTTGAAAAATTAGGCCTAAATATGGTTAAACATCGTTCGATTTGGACGAAACTGACTATACAGGGGTATTCTGGTCCAAGGAACTCGAATCTGAGGTCGCTTTTACCAGGCGACGCTATCTAATCGTGATATGTTGTCCACATGATTTAGGTGTTAATAAATATAATGATTTAGCTATTGTGTTCTTAATTTTTAATTTTTGAAATAATTATCGCGGGCGAAGCCGCGGGCACATACACAAAATAATATTCTTAACAAAAAGTGTATTCTTAACAAAAGTGTGATTGAAATCGAAGTGGGTTACAAGGGATTTTTTTAACACCAGTGCCATAATGTGCTACTTTTACTTCTTGTAATTTAAATTCAAGCTGTTTAAAAAAAAAGTATCTGGAAAGGAACTGAAAATAACAAATGGTTTTCTCATAGGTATTTTTTAAGTCGACACAGTAACAATTCATAAAAAGAGCGACTTGCCCTTGAATCCCGATAACAGTATATTATTTCCCAACGCAGTTGCATAACCACGGAGAACAATGAAACATTTTCAATTGCATCTCACCGAGGAAACGTGACAAGACCGACACAATGCCACTGAAGGAGCTTTCACAAACACGGGAAACCTGCATCAATTCCAGCAATAAATCCCGGCAAATAATATTATTACTCAATTGTGGTCAGTTTACAAGTGTTTTGCTACTTGTGGCCAGCTAACTGCACTGCGTGGAGTTATCTGCCAAGAGAAAGTGGTCCGCTGAGAGCCTTATCTGCAGACAGCTCCATAAACTTCTATTTCAGGCCGAACATTTTGCAACACATGTAAGGGGCGGGTAGAAACTGCAGCTCACACATCACTACTGTAGGAAACACTCTATGTTAAAGGGGATAAGCAGGTCAGAATCTGACGAATTTTCCTAGTTAAAAGGAAGTTTTTGTCTGTCTGTCTGTCCGCGATGCCCAGCGAAATCTACTGAACGCAGAGATCTGAAATTTTAGACATAGGTGGAATAGAGGGTCAGAAAATGCACCTCGAAGCCGGAATTTTAATTTTAGCTTTCGTTCGTGAGTTATGAGTGAAAAACTGGAAGAAAACTTGCATTTTTTTGCGTTTTGGAAGCATCAGTTTTCAGTAATACATTCCAATGTCAAATCAATTGCAGTTGGCTTTGGCTATTTTTGTCATACCTTGGAAATAAAAGCATCGCGATCGCTTGAATGTTGTAAGCTCACGCAGGTCGATTCATTTGTTTATAATGTCAAATCCCGCAGACATATGAAATTTTCAACCTACACGGAAGAGGGATAATCAATATAGGCCTAAATATGAACCAAACATTGTCGATTTGGATGAAACTCACTACACAGGGGTTTCCTGGGCCTAGGAACTCGAATCTGAGGTCGCTTTTACCAGGCGACACTATCTAATCGTGGTATGTAGTCCACGTGATTTAGGTGTTAATAAATATAATTATTTAACTATTATGCTCTTAGTTTTTAATTTTTTAAATAATTATCGCGGGCGAAGCCGCGGGCACATGCTAGTATAATAATAAAAGGAAGTGTTTGTTTGTCTGTCTGTCTGTCTGTCCGCTATGCCCAGCGAAATCCACTGAACGCAGAGAACTGAAATTTTAAACGTAGATGGACTGAAGGGTGACCGATTGCAATTTGAAGTCAGATTTTTAATTTTCGGTTTCATTCGCGAGTTATGAGTGAAAAACTGGCAGAAGAGTGATATTTTTCGCTATCCAAGCATCAGTTTTCGGTAATACATTTCAATTTCCAAATCAATTTTTTTTTATTTTTTTATTTTTTTATTTTTTTTTTTATTTTTTTTTTTTTTATTTTTTTTTTTATTTATTATTATTATTTATTAATTAATTTATTTATTTATTACAAGAGATATTACAAGAGGTATTACATTTAGTAATACACCCGAATGAGCAAGACTGCTCGTGCTCGGGTGCCGTTTCAAAAATATCAAAGTGAAGAAAGAGGAGAGACAAAGAAATAGAGTGTATAATGTGCTTAACTAAAAAAGAAAGTAAAACAAAAACATTAAAACATAAAAACATAAATACATAAAAGGAGTGAAACAAAAATTACTTAAAAGCTAAAAAATTACAAAAAATTCTTTACATATCTATTAAATTTAACAGTGGAGTATGCTGAGAGATCAGGATTTTTTCTGATAATTGAGTTATAGAAGCGCGGTCCAATTGCAGGTGGCTTTGCTTTTTTTTGTGCTAAGTTGGAAATAAAAGCATCGTGATATTTTCAACACATCGCATGAAATTACCGATCGCTTCCATTCTGTGAGCTCACCCTGGTCGGTTCGTTTGTTAATATTGTCAAGGAATGCAGACTTCTGAAATTTTTAACACAGACGGAAGAGAGATAATGAATATAGGCCTAAATGGGCTTACATTGATTGATATGGACGAAACTCACTATGCAAGGGTTTTCTGAGCCAGGAAACTCGTTTACCCCATGCTGCGTTTTCTAATCGTGGAATTCACTTCAAAGCCGGATTTTTTAGCTGTTTCGTTAATTATTAATCGTTTAGTTTAGGCCTATGAATGTTTCGTCTACAACTGTTAATAAATATGTTTTAATTATTTTGCTCTTAATTCTTAATCTTCCAATTAATTATCGTGGGCGAAGCTACGGGGATCTGCTAGTGTAGGTGTATATAGGCCTATATATGCTCGTTTTTACTGCTGAAACCTTTAAGTAAATTTTAATCCAGCATTCGCCGTTGGGGTGGGAACAACTCGAAAAATCACGCACTCCGATTCGTTAGCCTCGTGATTTGAACCCAGAACCTTTCGGATGTGAATCGGTAAGTTATCGTCTCGGTCTCTATATTCATTAAGTTTTCAAGGGGCCACAATCTAAAAGTCCAGAAACAGAGCTGATTTTTGTTCCAGTTTGCTGACCCAGTTCTATCTGGATGATCCGAGGATCGATACTAGAAGCTAGGTTGTTGGCACTCATCCATATTATAGGAAAGATTTCATTAAATTTACTTGAAATGGCCTTTTTAAAGATTATATTCATTTTTGCACTCCTTAACTAATTAGTGGTACTTACGAATGTTGTTGCCATGGATCGTAAGTTGACATTCCCACAGAATCTTGTTGCTATGGGCGTTGCGATGCGGTTAAATTACTTACGGTGCTTGCGCCACGTCATAATTCATTACGATACACTTCATAATACAAGCCTTTATGGACAAAGCCCCCAGGACAAATATTCGGTTCCCATAACAACAAACACATGCGAATCACTTTCTGAAATATAACATCAATCTTCAAGAATGTATATACATAATATTTTCAGGTAATATCACAATTAATATAATTAAATTGATATAAATAATCATCGTGCAAAAAATAGCATGCAATACACATACAAATATCCGGTTCCCATAACAACAAACACATGCGAATCACTTTCTGAAATAAACATCAAGCGCAAGCGCCTCGTGTTTTCAAACTATTTCCTCGATCCGTAATCATGCCTTACGGCACTTGTATCGCAATATAGGCTACTATTAAACTACTGTTAGGCTAAATTATATGAATATAACAGCTTTGTAATCTGAACAGCCTTTCTTCTTCATGTCGGTATAGCCTACTTATATCTCATTACTAGACCAGGGATTTTAAGGCAGATGCCTATTTTGTTCCTTATGAAATAACATTAAAATTTGTAAAAAATGTTGACATTTCATGATAAATCACTCATATTTAAAGAGTTGTAAGTGCCCTAAAATGCTTATTTGGACCTTTGGAGCCAATTTTTACTATTTTAGTGCCAAAATGCCTATTTTGTACAGTTAAAATAAAATTCAACTTCTGTAATTTTTAAGATCCCTCAATGAAAAGCAGAACAGCAGAGGTGGGTTTTTCACAGAAACTAGATTATTCCAAACAATTGTCGCTAACGGAATGCTGACTGACGGGGGAGGGGGAGGATTAAGGAGGAAGGACTACTGTGTCAAGTCACCAGTGAAAGAACATCTGTTTAAGTGAATATAGTTCGTGATGCCTAATTTTGCAGTCAATTCTGTTAAGAATAGGTATACCACGTTTCTTGCAGTAAAAAAAGACCATGTTACACTTTAAGTGTATACTGTAATATTTTAAAGTCTATTTTCTATCTACGCATTTTAAAGCATATTTTAAGTGCCTATTTTCTCTTTTAAAAGCATATTCACTCCTTTTAAAACCCTATTTTAGGTGCCTAAAACTAATTTTTTTAGAGCCTAAAATTCCAGGTTTACTGATCACCCTGTA
Organism: Ectobius pallidus; assembly: GCA_964059195.1. Taxonomy (NCBI): domain Eukaryota; kingdom Metazoa; phylum Arthropoda; class Insecta; order Blattodea; family Ectobiidae; genus Ectobius; species Ectobius pallidus. Next base: position 146,460,297 of record CAXKWD010000009.1, read on the forward strand.
TCAGAGCAAGAACAGAAGTAGAACGAACTCCAAGGTCGCAGTTCTGCATACAATGCTGTCTCCCCACCTCCCACTTCCGCAGATCCAAAATCCAGACACTCCATAGAAACCAGAATAAGGCAGATTTCAAATAGTGATCTGCAGGGCTATGATCTTTACGAAATCACATCTTGTTTCAGTACAACAGTAACTTTCATACTCGCAGGTATTATCTCTATCTCTATATATATAAAAGGCTTTGTCCTGACTGACTGACTGACTGACTGACTGACTGACAGGAATCAACGTTGAGCCTAAACTATAACAGGTAGAAACTTGGAATTTTTACAGTACCTTCCTTTCATAATGTAGGTGCTCACTAAGAAAGGATTTTGAAAAATTCTGATTTTAAATGCCAAAAATCAAATGTTTTTGAGAATACTCAATCCCTTTTTACACAGAATTATCGAATCCGAATCACATTTGACATTAAAACATATTGTTGCCAGTGGGTTTCAGATGGGTTTGGAATTAAATTAAATGGAAGTTTGACAATTACAGTTGGTTTTGTCTATTTTTGTCATACCTTGAAATAAAACTTTCGCAATCGCTTGAATGTTGTAAGCCCTAAATATGGTCAAACATTATTTTATTTGGACGAAACTCACTATACAGGGGTTTTCTGGACCAAGGAACTCGAATCTGAGGTCGCTTTTACCAGGTGACGCTACCTAATCGTGGTATGTAATCCACGTGATTTAGGTGTTAATAAATATAATGATTTACCGGTAACTATTATGCTCTTAATTTTTAATTTTTTGAAATAATTATCGCGGGCGAAGCCGCGGGTACATGCTAGTATTGGATAAAGCTTCACTTTTTTTCACTTTTGTCTCTTAGCAACACTCGTTATTAATCTTGTAAGGTTTAGTGCATTTCGGCTGTGGGTGTTGGCATGCTGACCACATGCCCCCAATCCTGCCATCTATGGTAGATAACAAAGCTGTCGGGTGGTAGGCCTAGTCCCTTCAGGGATGTAGCGCCACAGAGTTTAGTTTTTTAGTGCATTTTAGTTCAAATTATATCTGCTATTTTAATTTCCTTTTATACTTTCTCTAACCGTTTTTACCTTTACAATCCATTTTTTTTAATACTTTTTAATCGTATTTTTCGACACTGAAAAACCCAACTTCGACTTTCACCCACATGTAACTACATTAAACGAAATGTAATAGAGGATACTGCAATATACAGTCTTCAATATCAGTACAGTACTTGAATTCAATAATGCAATTGAAGAGTGTAACACAAACAGCTGCTAAGTGCCATTTTTGTAAAAAAAATAGTTTTTGCATCAAAACCCATCTATATGTCATTGCCAATTGACCCAAGACACGGCTATGTGCCACAGTATTTAGTTTAGTTCAAACATTGATCACAAGATGGAAGCTCTGCTATGTCCATCATGCATTTAGGAATACATTTTGTACTGTAACACCTAAACAACTTTTTGGCACTTACCAGGTATTTGGGTTACACTCTTCAATTATTAATTTAAATTATCATTCTAAATAACAACAAAAAGTTCAAATCCTATTATTACACTAAGTAAATTTAGAATATGCCAAGACAACAATGAATTGGAAGCCAGAAGGAAGAAGGTTACGAGGTAGACCACGAATTCGATAGACGATCATAGCTATAAAGAAAGGGCACTTGGGAAGTCTTACTCTTGGTTTCCGCGCCACTATCAACAACAACCATAACAACAAACATAATAATAATAATAATGTTTTAAATCGCCATGGCTTCTGTACTCCATGTAAACACCAATACCAGAGTGGCGGAATATTCCCAATTAGACTGCCAACTTGTATAATTGGACGGTATATTTAATCAATCGCTGTTTATGTCAAACTTTACACTCATTGAGATAACGCATTGATTTATCGCTAAAGTGATAAAAACTTTGCCATACATGAAATCTGTTTTCAAGTGCAAATCAATGTCAGGCAAATATATCAAGATATACAGCGTAAAATAGGCCCAACAACGGGGAGGCACGATGTAATAAAACTATGGAAATAGGGGGACGAGGGAGTGGGACTCCCTCACCTGACTGCATCTTCTACTATTTTAACCATTGCGGATGCCCCGAAGCGGTCTTCGAACAGAGCCCCTTATAAGATTCACTTTTGATCTTTTACAGTCTGTATTATATTTCAAAGAAAGTAATGACTTGAATTTCATACACTATATTGTATAGTCCAGTTACTCATTGCATACCCAGGCGGCTCCTTTCGTTAGGAGGAAAAGTTTGCCGACAGCTCAACCCATATTCTTTATTTTTACCGCACCAACCAGCTAGTTACCCCAGCCAATCAAAATCTAAGAATGTCCTCTGACGATTTTGACAGCTACTCGTCAACTCCGCGTGGAGTGAAATGCGCGGTTGCAAGATCAAGTTACAGTAAACAATAACACGTGTGAATTGATCAAAGCGAAGGAAGAACTGAGGTCAGTGATAACAATGAGAGAATATTGCAACGTTGCTTTTGTTTTGGATAGCGGAAGCCCAAGACCGATTTAGTCAGATCAATTAACATAAAGAAACACCGAAACCTTTTAAGCCGACTGGCCATCCAATGAGACACTGTAACAGGACAAGGGCAAAAATTATAAAATGAGCAACAACTTTACTGAAGACATGCGAACGCCACTGAAAGCTTAAGAATATTTCACATCAATGCTTAGTTAGCTTTACGTGTCTTTTGGTGTCTTCTTCGTGTAAACTGGCAGTAAAAGTAAGAGAAAGTAGTCGTCACTGTGTCACATAATTCTAATACAAGTTTTTGAAATTAAACTTCTTTAAGCGCGGTAGGAGTAAATCGAGAGCTAACCCAAAGTTGCGTTACGAACAAAATCGTCACGAAAGTAGTTGGGGTAAGTAGCAAGCATACAGTTATCGAAAGAGTGGGGCCACGGGAGCGCGCGGGGAAAAGGGATCAGGCAATGAGTGGGGGGACTATTACTACTTCGAGCTAGTGGCGTGGTGAGCCCTTCACCATTATAGATGGCTGTACTCGTTGCGTGAGCATCGTTTACATGTCACTAACGTTCTTGGAAACTTAACCAAACAAACACAGTGGCTACGATCAGTGACAGCTTAGGCATTAGTTAATCACAACTGTGTTATAGTTTTATACGTATTCTATTTTAAATGCCGAAAAAGTGAATTTCTTATTTTATTTTTTATTTCGATGATTTCCTTCTTCTGTTCGATATGATTACATGTCTATTTCACTCTCAATGTTGCCAAAGAAGTTTCACTTCTGTCGCGTGGCGTTCCACGCACCCCATTTTCTTTTTCTACAACATCTCGTTCTGGAGTTATGCTTTCACATACATATTTTTGAAAATTGTTTTCTTAGATACATGGGCCTCAAAATGTGTGTTTATGTTGAAAACTAGAATTTCAGGGTCGAACATAATACTTTTCCTACGGTACGATATCTGAAAAATAGTTTCGATCAGCGATTGAAAAGTGTGAAGCTGGAATTTGTTCTACTTTCAATATTGGAGATGCACCAAACATGAGCTTTCTCTGACAGATTACTGAAATGGAGATTAGCGGGGTCAATGCCACTCTTATCAGCATGTCACTTTCAACTCACAACAAGCAAGCCATTTAAAACCATTTCCTCAGTGGGGAGACATATGAAGCAAATCGGAGTTAGCGTCTTTCTGCATAGAATATCACCTGCAGAATCGAATGAAACTCCCTTAAGGATTTTGAGTTTTTTCAAAACATACTAATTAATGACTGATGAATTTCATATCCGTTTGTGGTTAATACTTTGATTTATATCTAAACCTGGGATTTTAAGGCAAATGCCTATTTTGTTCCTTATGAAATAACACGAAAAATTTTAAATATGTTGAGATTTCATGATAAATCGCTTATATTTATAGAGTTTTTTAGTGCCCTAAAATGCCTATTTGGGCCTTTGGAGACTGTTTTTACTATTTTAGTTCCTAGAATGCCTATTCTGTACATTTAAAATAAATTCAATTTCTGTAACTTTTACAATCATTTAATGGACAATCCTGAATGAAGAAAAGAACAGCAGAGTGTGGGTTTTTTCACAGAAACTTGATTTTCCCAAGCAATTGTCGCCAAAGGAATGCTGACTGATGGGGGAGGATTAGCTCAAAACAACAAATCCTTCTTCCTTTAAAGACATCCTAATATTTCCTCCCACCTACGTCTAGGTCTCCCAGGTGGTCCTTTCCCTTCGGGTGTGCCAGTCAGAATTTTTTTTAGATATGTCTTTACTCCTTCTTGTTCAGCCCATTTCATCTTTCATGATTTATTACTCTTACTATATCAGGAGAAGAGTACAGGTCATGAAACTCATAGTTATGCAGTTTTCTCCAGTCCCCATTTTCATCTCTCTTACGTCCGAATAGCCTATTTCCTATCACATAAATGCCATCGACCTGGTCCCGGATCGAACCCGCAATCTTGTGTACAGAAAACCAGCGGGATACTACTAAACTAAACTCCGCGGCGCTACATCCCTGGAGGGACTTGGCCTACCACCCGACCGCTGCGTCATCTCCCGTAGGCAGATGGCAGGATTGGGGGGCATGTGGTCAGCATGCCGACACCCACGGCCGTTAATGGTGGTTTTCTTGACCGGAGCCGCTACTTCTCTATCAAGTAGCTCCTCAATTTTGAATCACGAGGCTGAGTGCACCCCTACCAGACCTCCCTACCTCAGAAAAATACGAGGTACCGGGAATCGAACCCGGGCCGACGGATCTGTAGTCAGCGACGCTAACCACAAGACCACGCCGGCGGACGCGGGATACTACACACAAACAAAATTATCTGAAGGCTAGTTATAGGCCACAGATTTGTACACGAATAATGCGACTTTGAATGAGGCTCTGAGATTACTCGAGAGAACCAAGGAAAATAATATCAAAAGCAGACGATCTTGATCTCCGTGTGCTGTAACGGGCTAACGGCTAACATGACCTCCCAGTCACTCCTTCTTGTTTATCCGATGGAGATGGTTTCTCTCTGTAAACATGTGTTAATGAACAGAAACAGTCTTCGGATGACAGACTCTCTCCCAACCTATATGGCATGTAGCCAGCCGTACGAAAGTCATACAACTACATTAGAAATTACTGCAGTGCTTGATTTTTACTATCTTTATCTGTACTATTGCATGATTGCTTATATAATTACAAGCAGGTGCCGCGGCTTCGCTCGCGATTATTTACTCAACTGCTAGATGTTTTGTTTAAGCTGGGTCTCCATTGATATACATTTAACACCAACATGTTGCAGTTAACATATGTTAAATGTTTTTCATCAACTTGTTGATGTATACAAGTCAAGTGATTTGCCAATTAACAACTGTCTCCACTACAATATTATAGGTTAACATGTGTTGGCGAGGTTACGAACAGAAATGAATTACATTAAAAAAAAGAAAATCCTCTGAAGAGGGCAGCCAACATTGCAAAATGAGAGTAGTTTTATATACTCGTTATTATCTTCTTGTTAACTGTCTATGACTTTCTTAAATACTAATTATGTACAGATATCTTGATCTTTTCAAAATAACTCACATTTTTCAACAATGGAGTATGCCATAAAAAATAATTTTAGAATTAGATGCAATACTATTGAGAACACTGATATACCAAATACTCACATAATACAAAATGGATGCCGGGAATATTGAGGAAGCTGTCGACTGCTTGTTGTTTACCCGGAAATTCCCGAACCAAAGCCGATTCAGCTGGCGATCGCTTTTTGTTTCCCGGAAATTCCCGAAACAAAGCCGATATCGACCGACTAGTCAATTGACTTGACATGCTGTCCATTTTCTCCGGAAAACAAATTAACACCTGAAAATGTTAAGTGCAACACGCTGGGTTTGCATGCCAAGTCAATTGGAACGCGAAATTGCAATATACATGTCAATATCAACTTGTTAATATTGACATGTTCGTGCTAAATGTATATCAATGGAGACGCAGCTTTAAATTACTTATTTAACAGAAAAATAATTAAAACATTACATTTATTAACACTGACATTTTTACATAAATGTTCCATCCTATATTGACTCCTTTTACATGCTTAGGGCCTATGATAAACATCCATATTTCTCAACTAAAAATACAAGGCATACAGCTAAGAGTAACGTATCAGAGAATAGAATTTTTTTTGCCAACAACACACTGTTTTCTTGAGGACTGAACATGGAATGTGATATGGATTTGATAATTCTGTGTATAAAGGTATTTTGTCTCCTCTAAAACATTTTATTTTGGCATTAAAATTTTAAAATTTCAAAATCCTTTCTTAGTGAGCACCTGCATTATGAAACGCAGGTACTGTAAAAATTCCAAGACTTTACCTATTATAGTTTAGGCTCTACGTTGATTCTCTGTCAGTCATTCATTAAGTCAGTCAGTCAGGACAAAATCTCTTGTATACTGTATATATTGAAGATTTAACGACGGGGATGTACTGCAACTTAGGTCTGTGACCGTTGCCGGTGTGCTGGAATGTTGTTCCGCAGGAGTTCTTTTAGATGCCAGTAAATCTACTGACATGGGCCTTTCACATTTATGCACTCATAAATGTCATCGAATTGGGCTGGGTTCGAATACAGGACGCTAGCGCCATGTACTATTCGTAAGATTTAATTAGTAGGCCTACATGATTTCTATATTACTTATAAGCTAATAACTAGGGTTCGGATGTTCATTACCTAAAACTGTGGAAAATATGACTGCAAATATGCCCTTATAAATGACTAAATATGACTCAAAAATCCTGATTATGACCTATTAAAACATATTCTATAAAAATAAATGCTCCAATTTAAACGGTTAATTAGACTAAATTGTTGCATCACATGAATTGATTCAGATAATCACTTTTTAACAATTTTTCAGGTGATTTACACTTTTACTTGTGAAGAAATTGTAATTTTAAAGAATTTTCTCCTGTTTGCTCGTTTCATTAGCTGCAAATATTTTGTAGATCAAGTGTATCCCTATTAAATATGAACAATTATAGTAATTTTAAAATTAAGTTACTATTAAATGGGCATAAAGATTAAATTAATAACATAACTTTCAAATTTAACTCGACCGTTTAGTGCTCTTTTACCGAATTTAAAACTGAAATATGACGTTAAATTATAAATATGACCAAAATATGATCAATACCACTAAAAATTGACCAAAATATGACTTTATATGCAAAATAAAAAGGTCCGATTAGGATAACAAACGTACAACTCGTGTTTAATGTATGTTTAGGGCGAGAATAGAGGTCAGGATAAAAATATGACATGTCATTAACGTCCGAACCCTATTAATAACTAAAGACAGGATTTCCCTGCAAATGAATGTTTTTATATAAGAATATTCTTATTACTACTACAATTGAGGCGGTCGACGTAAAAAGGGCACATAGAGCTATGGGCCCTTTTTATGCAGAATGCATACAATTGTTCGCCATTTCCTCTAGCCAATAACGGTGAAAGAATCAGCGGGATATGTTGAAAATTGAGGTTGTTACAGCTGTTTAAAGTTAGCTGTATACAGCTGTGTTATGAGAAAGTACCACAAGAGGAACAGTTGCAATTGTTTCACTCATTTTATAGTGGTCAACCAAAAAGCCTACAGGATTCCTTCTTAGCAAGGTGTATGGAATTTGTCCCTCAGGTCAAGAAATAAACACTCAACCCCAAGAAACAAAGAGAACACCCTTGGTCATACAATGTAGCTGTGGGAGCAAATAAAAGGCATGTATTTTGATCTTATTTCAAGTACCTGTAAAACGCCTCAATGTAATTTAAAATAAGTTCTTACTAAATGAGTCTTTTGAAGCGAAAAGAGGCTCTCACTCAAACCGACCAAGAAATGTGTCGAGCGATGAAATCACTTTAATGGGTGAACATCTAAGTACAGTACCACATGAAGAAAATCACTACTGCAGTGAAAGAAGTAATTTGATGAACTTCGACAACCCCATGCTAAATATTAAAAAATTGTATGATATGTTTAAAATATCTTTTCAAGAAAAAACTGGTAGGCATTTGGAAATGAAGTACAAAACTTATTTTGAGTACGCTAGTATAAAAAAACAAAGTTTCAGTACTCTGTGCGCAAGCCTAAAACTGATGTGTAGCCATTTCATTTTTTCATAATCGCACACTATTGTATTAAAATTGGATTAAACTTAACTTAAACACTGTATTTAAGTCTGATTTGGTGAATTTTACCACCAAAAATTCTGTCTGCGTAAAAAGGGCTCATAATATTGATTTCAAAATTTATAATTTATTTAATTCGTGAGCTATATAAGTCATTTTAAATTAATTTTATTCATACCTGATTAAACATTCTAAATAATAACAGACAGTACAGTATGAAAAATACAAAAACACCAAAGAAAAACTAAGACAAATATTTCATTTCCTTTTTTCTCAAAAATGGGTTTTTACCTATGTGCCCTTTTTACGTCGACCACCTCAATTAAGGCCCTTTCTTGCAAACAGGAATGAGGCAATCTGTGATCTCGCTCTTTCTCGAGAAAAATGTGTTTACGATCAAGCTGAAAGAAAAGTAGAGGGATTGTCTGTTTTGAAAGCAGCGAGGTCTGAGTTGTGAGAAAGGAAACATTCCTCTACAAGTCAACATGCGTTAATTTGCGTCTCACGCACCAGCTGCCTATCCTGCTGGTTATTACAGAATAAATGCACTTCTCTCGCATATTTAGATATCGGTACAGCAATTTTCAAATTAGTCGTATAAGCAATTTCCTCGACAAAGGGACTGTCAGTTGAATGTGTCTAATGCCCCTACTCGTATCAATCACGCCGCTCAGACATTGGACTGACAAAAGCAGCGGAAGTGGCACAGACATCCCTTCGAACCCGGGGCTTCTGAAGACCAGGACGAGAAAGTTCTGGTACAAGATTCTGAGGCGTTAGACAAAGAATCTATTTTGAAAAACTGCCGCCTTATTTACTTTTATTATTTTAGTTTTAGCAGAAAAAAGAAACTAAATTGCCACCAGTGCAGATATTCTGATCATGACTCCTAGATTATAATTGTACTTTTGGGATCATTTTCCACATTTTCTATTTTCAGGTCATTTTTTAGAATTCAATGTCACTAGCGGCCGTAATTTTGAAGATATTTGAACCAAATTTTATTATGTTATTTCTAGGCCCAATAGTTCGGACAATTTCGTTAATGAGCAAAATTGACCCAAGGAGGGGGTTGAAATTTTGAAAATGTTATATCTCGGCCCCTATGAAGTAACATATAGAGGGAAACTTTGTTTGAATAAATTAGAGTACTCCCTATGGAGTTCACAGTGACACCAACGATTCTGGGGTTTTGGGGGTACGAGTGGGGGTGGGGGGGATGGAAATTCGAAATTTTTGAAACCACGTCTTGTGAGGTATCGTTGAAAAGCTCTTGATAAGTACTTTACAAATCAATAACTAGTTTCTCGATAGCTCTCATATAAGGCGAGATTTGAACGTTTGAAAAAGTGCTCTTTCCTCGTTTTTGCAGTTATTATTGCGGGTTTGTCATGCCAAGGCTAAAGAAGAAGAGTGCTGCACAGCGACAATAAATTAAACCAAAAGCACTTCGAAATCTACCTCAGCCTGTAGGCCTGCCTAAAGGGATTTTTTTCTAGTTGTTTTGGGGGGAAATTTTTGAAGTCATTTTATAGCTCATTTTAAAAGTATTTTTAAGTCATCAAAATCCGGATCCTGGTAATAAGAATATCCTCAACATTTTCAATTAGCTGAGTGGACCTCATGACAAAACAAAATCGATACATATGGTCCTTGGGGGACCCTCAGTTTGACATTCCTGGCTTACACGAATGCACTGCTTAAGTTATAACTACACCTTTTCAACCTCAATTTCGGAAAAAGTAATTTCATTTTCGGAAAAAGTAATTCCAATTTCGGAAAAAGTAACTTCAATTTCGGAAAAGGTAATTTCAATTTCGGAAAAAGTAACTTCAATTTCGGAAATGCGAGGACTATGAAGAGGGTATAGTAAAGTTGGTACCACGCTAAAACAAATGACTCAATCGGAGCGAGATTATGTAGAGAAGTAGCTAGAAGGTGTACCTAAATGTTCCAAATAAAACAGTTTTGATTTTCACTGTGATTTTCATTTTATGCCCCATCGAATGCTTTAAAAAATAGCCCTCGTATTTCCGAAATTGAAGTTACTTTTTCCGAAATTGAGATGACTTTTTCCGAAATTCAAATTACTTTTTCCGAATTTGAAATTACTTTTTCCGAAATTGAAATTACTTTTTCCGAAATTGAAATTACTTTTTCCGAAATTGAGGTTGAAACGGTGTAGACTTCGGATTTTAGGCAAAAACCTATTTTAATCCTTAATTGATATATGGACGAAAACTTGTATATGCATGTTTCATAAATGACTATGCCTAAAACTGATACTTTTATAGGACCTAAAACAGCCTATTTTTATGTTAGAGCCTAATATCGCGTTTTTGCTTGTTTCTCGTCTAAAGTTCAAAATAAGTTATTTCTTTTTATGAATTCTAGCATTTATTTTCAGTTCGTACAAAACTTTAGCTCGGAATGTCCAGTACATGACATATTTGTGACGTGGTTAAATAGTAAGGAAAGTTTCGTCTTCAGTAGAAAAAAATCCTTGGAATTCCCAAGAAAATGTAGGCCCTAGTGTTTTTCTCCCACATCCAGTTTAAAAAAAAAGTAGTTCTCTGAATCACTGAGGGATAAAAATATGCTATGCTAGCGTGCGTAGCTTCTGGGCTCAGGGATTAGGTTTTCACTGTTATGGTAGTAATACAGGCCCTAGTAATAGGTCTATATAATTCGGTGTATCATAGGCCTATATCTGTTTTATCATGTTTTTGATTAATGGTGACTTCAATAAATATAATATTCTGCATTGCAATTGAGGTATTTCAGAAAATTGGCAACTTAACGATTTTATAAGAGACTATTTTACGATTTTTAGAACCTATTTTCCAATTTTTAGAGCCTATTTTAGGTACCTAAAACAGCATTTTTAGCGACCTAAAAGTCCGAAGTCTAGTTATAACAGAAAGAAGTCTTTAACAAATCGTGGGAGCTGCTTACGATACAAGACTTCTCAGAAACGCGTTCGCTTTTCTGGAGGAATGTCAGTAGGCGTCAGGATCTCCTCTCCTTCTTAGGCAGTAAGATGCACTATCCTGCAGTAATTATTTGATATCTTCATGTTTCACAGGAAACGTGCCGTGGGGGCTAGAAGTCCCCTACGTAAGGCCTCAAGACAAAACCACGCCCAACTGTGGCACACTCAAATAACTTCACTGTTCGACACGTTCGTGCGTCAAGAACTTATTTCGTAACAGGTTCTGTACCACTAACTAGGGCTGATTAGTTAAGTTTCATGTCCGAGAATTGTAGCTCCTTTCATGAACACCATGTTCCTCTCTGTTCCGATTTGTTGCAAAAAGTACAAAATTGACAGAACTGAAATTTCGCATAAACTTTTTGAAGTGAAACTTCCTTAGCCGCGGTAGGGGTAAATCGAGAGCTTGTGTAACGCTCAAAATCGTCACGAAATTAGTGAGGTGTGACGGAACGGACTGCACTGAAAACAAACAACTCAATGATTAGGCTTATCCAAAATTTAAAAAATCCAAAAATTTAAAATTTAAAAATTCAAAGATCCAAAATTTAATTAAAAATTAAAAATTAAAAAAATTAAAATTAAAAAATTTCATAACCCAATATTAAAAATTCCAACAATCCAAAATTGAAGAAATCCAATAATCCAAAATTGTAAAAATCAAAAAATTAAAACAAGTTTCACTTATGTCGCATGGCGTTCCACGCACACGTTTTTTTATATTTATTTTAACGGAAAGAACATAGGATATAGTCATTAACTCGTTTTCGCTTTTTCCCCTAATACCATAACCATTAAAATTCAATATCAGTTAAGGGGGGACATAAACCTTTGGATGAAAATTCACAGATGAGAAATAGGCGAATTTCATTTTTCCCTCAGCAATGAATTGCTCTACAATCTTGCAAACTGACATCCTCTTTATTGACTACTTCTACAATTGCATGCTATTTTCAAAATTAATAAAACTATTACAGTTATGGGTAAGTGTCGTTACTAAATGGCAGCCACGTTTCATGCACTGAAATGCTGTTTCCGTGATAATTTCCACAAATGGCAATATTTTTGAGTGAATATTTTTTCTATCACTTTTCAAACATCATATGTACAACATTGTCTAGAATCTTTGGAATATCTACATTATAAGTATATTATTAAAATAATTTTTTTAAAATTATATTTCATTAAAATATATACGAGTTAAAAAATAAAGTATTAATGTTATATGAATGATTGTAGATAGTATTGTTCATATGATATTAACAAATACACAGAAAAATAATCACTCAGAAATATCGACATTTGTGGAAGTTATCAAGGGTGCGGCATTTCAGTGCATGAAACGTGGTTGCCATTTTGAAACGATAATTACCCGTAGCTGTAACAGTTTGACTAATTTTGAAAATACTAAATAACTGTAGAAGTAGTCAATAAAGAGTATGTCAGATTGCAAGATTGTAGAGCAATTCATTGCGGAGAAAAAAATGAAATTCACCTATTTCTCCCCTATGAATTTCACCGAAAGCTGTATGTGCCCCTTCAAATGAATACAATACCAACATAAACAACTGCATATCAATATTTCACGGCCTACTAGTAAACCCAAAGAACTTAAAAATTTAAGGAAAGTTGATTTTGTTTTGGTGCTTTCAATAGAAGTACAAGGTCCACACGACTATTGTGCAGAAATAATTATCAGGACAAGAAACACTCATTAAGACTAATGTGGATTTTTTGTCACATAATTATCAGCTCTTGTGTTATTGACTATCTGGTTGTCCGTCCTTCGTACGTGTGAAAAAGTATTTTGCACGGTTTTTAGCCTTGCATGAGAATCGTCACGATCAAGTCGTATTGTGCCCGGAGTTTGTCTCCGTTTTTATTTTAACCTTTTTCATAATTACTACAATTTTCGGAAAGGTTAAGGGATCTTTAAACGTTTTTAAAAATAAATAGCTGTATTTGCATGTATTTTAGAAGTCAAACGAAAGAACAACTTCGCATCTTTTCAGGACAGCAGATGTTAAGTACAGTCGGTCAAATAAAAAACGTCGGGACTCGTATGCTGTTAAAATTAAAGTTTTGACGCATTAGTTCACAAGTTTCCTATAAAAAACACAAAATACAGGTCATTTTCGGAACATATGAGGCCATGCGGCAGGAGGGAAAATATGAACAAGGAGGGAAAAAATGAACAACGCGGAAAGCGCAACACACGATATTCAACTTAATGCATTGTCATAATTCATTTTGCTTTGTGTCATCGCCACATACAAATGCTAACGTGAGAGAAAGTGTAGTTAGGGCTGTAATTGACCTGCATTTTTCGGTCTCTGAAGCAGCGAGAAGGTTCCATATTTATGAAAGAGCAGCTAAGAGGTGGGAACTTTACTATAATGCGACCGGAAGTTTTCATAGCAAACGTTGATCTGGCCGGACGCGTATTTCGATGCTAAGATTGGTTGCAGAAGTTGAGCGTAAGTTATTGATTTTGCACTACAAGTACCGGTATTATAAAATAAAATCTAAAAAAAATGCTCCTTGAATAAACATATTCCTCGCGAATCTATTAATTATTAATATTATAAAAATTTGCAACCAAGAATATGGCGGATTTGAGGCATATAGCCACAGCCTTCTATACATGTTTGTTTTGGAACAAAACTGACTAAATAATCAAGAAAATACATGGATAGACAAGAGTCGTGTGTGAACCTAACCTTAAGTCTTCCTGTATATGCGCATATGCTCGTTCGTGATACTTAATCAAATACGTTTTTTATTTGACCGACTGTACAATCGGTCAAATAAAAAACGTCGGGACTCGTATGCAGTTAAAATTAAAGTTTTTACGCATTAGTTCACAAGATTCCTATAAAAAACATAAAATACAGGTCATTCTCGGAACATAGGAGGCCATGCGACAGGAGGGAAAAAAATGAACGAGGGAAAAAATGACTACGAGAAAAGCGCAACACACGATATTCAACTTAATGTATTGTCATAATTCATTTTGCTCTGTGTCATCGCGTCACATCCAAATGCTAGCATGAGAGAAAGTGTAGTTAGGGCTGTAATGTATGAATGTTTATTTTTACTACAGTTAGGCAGTAGTCTGGTGGTAGTTTTACAATCATATTGTAATTGACCTGCATTTTTCGGCCTCTGAAGCAGCGAGAAGATTCCATATTTCTTAAAGAGCAGCTGACCGGAAGTTTTCATAGGACTGGCCGGCCGCGTATTTCGATGCTAGATTGCTTGCAGAAGTTGAACGTAAGTTATTGATTTTGCACAAGTACCGCTATTATAAAATAAACTCTTTAAAAACTGCTCCTTGAATAAACATATTCCTCGCGAATTTATTCATTATAATAAAATTATAAGAACATCCATGCAAGAATATGGCGGACGTGAGGCATATAGCCACAGCCTTCTATACATGTTTGTTTTGGAACAAAACTGACTAAATAATCAAGAAAATACATGGATAGACAAGAGGCGTGTGTGAACCTAACCTTAAGTCTTCCTGTACATGCGCATATGCTCGTTCGTGATACTTAATCAAATACCGCCCGACGTTTTTTATTTGACCGACTGTACATCAATTGCTAACCGAGCGAATTGAGGACCTGTTTAACTCGACATCTACGATGTTACGACCAACCACATTCAATGTTTTTCCAATTTGGCAAAAATGTTCCTTGAAATCATTAAAAACCACGTATGTATAAGGATTTTTATTTTATGTTTCCGTTTCAAGATGGCCGCTTTAATGGTTCCATTTCATACAATTTTCAGGTTCTTTCAACGATTCTAGCCAAACGGTTCGTGCTATAAAAATGTGAAGACTACTTCCAATCTCGAATGCATTTTTTAAACTTTGTATTTGTAATTGTGTTTATACTCCTTTTAGCTTCGAGGCCATATCAGGAGTTCGGGATGCGTGTCTATACAGTAGGGTAGGCCATGGAACTATTCACTATCAATTGTTTTTATTGTCGGTGTATTTTAACGGAGTAAATTTCAACTGATATTAATTTAAATGGATATGATACAGGATGAAATGGTGAGGATGATTCATGGTATGTGAATATCCAATTCGCAATTTGCCTTTACGACTGGGGAAACCATGTTTTACACTGTTCATGTACGGCTTTGGAAGTTGCAATGCAGTTACCTTTGACAAATAACACTACCCACGTATTCCTTCACATGTGATTATCAAACTTTAGACCTATGTTCTTCCGTAAGCCCTCCATAATGAATCGATGTGGAGTTTAAATCGGAAATCGATCACAAAAATACTTATTTTCTGCATATTATAATTGCAATTATTACTGATTAAACAAAAGCATTCTGACACTTTGTTATACCAGTTTACCTGGTTTTATTAATAATACAATGTTAAAAAATATATAATTCGGACACATTTCACGACATGAAAGAACTCTAGAAGCATTTGGGTCACCTGGTGGGGGTTAAGACTGGTGAAAAACATGCAACAGTTTTCACGGACATAGACCACGTGGTCAGTGGAGGATTCCCAGGTTACACTTGTGTCGCTAATGAAAACAAATGAAACACGCGAATGACTCACCGGGGCAAAGCTCCTGAATCGATCAGAACTGAGTCAGACGAAGACGCGTCATACTTTCCACTTGATTTATACACGCGCCCACCCCCCCCCCCCCCCGCCCGAATTATTTATCAAGCCCAGTTTCCGCATGATGTCACTCAAATACATTATCAGAGTTTGAACTCATCCAGCATTCTGCTACACGAATCACGGGCATTTCTTAACCTTGACCATTGAGTCAACACTTTTGAAATAAATACCCCCGTTGGTTTTGAAACTATAATTTTCAAAAGTTATAACTAGGGTTCGGATGTTTATGACACGTCCTGACCTCCGTTCTCGCCGCAAAAACAAATTAAACACGAACTGCACGCCTGTTATCCTAATCGGACCGTTTTTATTTTGCATATAAAGTCATATTTTGGTCATTTTTGTAGTCTTGGATATTTTGGTCGTATTTGTAATTTAACGGCATATTTCAGTTATAATGTCGGTAAAGGAGCACAAATATACAGTGTATGTACTACAGGGTCGAGTTAAATTTGAAATTTACTTTAATAATTTAATGTTTATGCCAAAGTAATAGCAAATACTATAGAGACAATACCGGACACTTACTGGTAGAGAAATGGGGGACATATTTTGCAGCACTCCTAGTGGCACAACCTAGAAACTTGGGGCAAAATTAATATATTCAAAACATATATAAACTGTAATATGCTATTCTGAGCCATTAGGTAGATACCCCTTATACATAACATGCCGAGTCTGGCTATTTCGGCTCTTCTATTAAAAACTGTTTAACATATATGTGTCTAGATTCTGCAATTGTATTCAGTAGTAGCAGGTTGGGCCGCTAGATGGTGCTCAAAATATTGTCCCCCGATATATCGCAAAGTGTCCTGTATTGGTCTAGATTGTATTTGGTAATAGTAACTTACATTTTAAAATTAATGCAATTGTTCAGGGACACGCAAGATCTACAATACGAGGGCGGTTCGTAAAGTAAGTTCCGTTCTCTCACAACACGCGAATGAGTGGCAATAGCATCGCAAACTGTGTTCCGTTGTGTAGCTTGGTTCATTACGCTCACGGCAGTATAACTGTGAGATTGTTTTCGGCCATTTATCTCAACAATACAGGCGTTTGAAATGTGCGCAGCGATAAGATATCCCGCCAAGAATGAGGTACATGGATTAATACGATTTCTGTGGACAAAACAAATGGCACCAGCAGCAATTAATCGTGAGATTACTGAAGTGTACGGGAACTTTATGAGTGACACTATGGTTCGACATGGTGAAACGGCGATTCTCTCTGACCACTTCATCCAATTTTGCAACAAGTTCATCATTCACAAACAGACGGTCGGCCACTTCATTCTTCATCATGGACGTTAGTGCGTCCGTCACGAATTTCACGACCTCAACGTCGAAACATAGTGTCACTCATAATGTTCCCGTACACTTCAGTAATCTCACGATGAATTGCTACTGGTGCCATTTGTTTTGTCCACAGAAATCGTATTAATCCATGTACTCACTCTTGGCGGGATCTCTTATCGCTGCGCACATTTAAAACGCCTGTATTGTTGAGATAAATGGCCGAAAACAATCTCACAGTTATACTGACGTAAGCGTAATGAACAAAGCTACACAACGGAACATAGTTTGCGATGCTATCGCCACTCATTCGCGTGTTGTGAGAGAACGGAACTTACTTTACGAACCGCCCTCGTATATTAGGAGTATTTGGAGCTGATGAAGCGAGCAAACAGGAGAAAATCCTTTAAAAGTAGAAGTTCATTACAAGCAAAACTGTAAATCACCAAAAATGTATACACTGTATAGTCATTATCTGATTGAATTCGTGTAATGTAAAAATTTAGTATCTTTAAACATTTTAAATTGGAACATATATCTTTTAAAAAACATGATTTTATGAGGTCATATTTAGGGTTTTTTGGTCATGTTTAGTCATTTTTAATGGCATATTTTCCATATTTTGATGTCATAAACATCCGAACCCTAGTTATAACTTGATCCCTCTGAGTCAACTGTATCCAAATGCGTTTTATTGTTTTTATATTTTCAACACATTCAACTATTCATCGCTTTTGCACTGAGTACCATTGGGGTCAATGGCTCCATTCAAAATTGACTTTCTTATTTGAATGTAATATTACGTGAAAATGCTTACATACATTTATTGTCCAATTTTCAAGGTAAAAATATTAGTTAAGCTAGTTTATAAAACCAATTGCAATACTACCGATATATCCCATGTGATAGCACATTTCCATCATGTACTTAAAGCGCAATAAACCTGCAAGGTTGACAGTTTTAATGACCTCACGGTTGAATAGGGAAGTGGGCGTGGCCAGCTAAGAAAGATTAACCTACTACCAGCCTACTCGGTGCTTCCGAGGTTATTAAGAAACAATGAGGGGCCGGGGGCTACAGCAAGTCATTCATGGATGCGACACAGCTATACTAACTGTATTGATCAAACACTCGGGACAACTGTTGATCTCACGCGAAGTCTTCAGGCCTCTGAAGTTAACTATAAAATTTGAAGCGTTTAGTTTTATAAGGGTTTAAGTGCCAAAATCATGATTGTGTCGAAAAGAAGAAATAGACCCACAGAAAGATACATCCAGCGCTATAATACAGAATATATATTATCTTGGAATTTATACAGGGTGTCCACCAAGTAATGCTGAAGAAATTCCCTGATTTTCATTGATCATTTCGGAGATTCCCGACCAAAATATGATTATGAAGCACTTTCTAAGAAGAAAGCAACTTTTGGCAGGAAAAGTTTATCTTCAAGAGCAGCTGAGATTTTTTCGAAGCTGGCAAAAGATAAAATTGTATTCATTTACACCTGTTTTATGTGGGTCATAAATTTTTCGAATTTTCCCGGATATTTTGACAAATTCATTGACTTTTCCCGGATTTTCCCTACCATTCAAAATTCCCAACTATTTCCCGGATTTTCTCGACCACTGGACACCCTGTTTATTGCCACTAACGTGGCATTCTCTGGCCCTTGGACACTTCTGAAATGCACTGGTCTGGGTCCATAGATCCATTTAAAATTATCAGTTGAAAACTCATGATTTTGGCACTTAGACCCTTATAAAACCAAACGCTTCATTTCTCTTCAAAATACGGGACAATATTATTACACTATTTTCCAATGAAGTTGAACTTTTAAGTTGCTGAAAACAGTGCAAATTGAAACAAGATATTAAAATTTCCTTACAACAGTGGGTTCAATACTACAGTGTGTCCCACGCAAGAGTTGGCCAATGACGCGGCTTCCTGCGGCGCGGCGGGCACAGCTCCAACTCCCGAGCGATCGGGTGAAATATCTACGCTAATAATGCCGCGATGTGTGTAACGCGACAGGTTCTCACATTTACAGTTAAAATTACAATGAAAATAAACACACACCTCATCACAAGAGATGTTGGAAATGTTCTCCTCTTGCATTTTAGGAAATTTTTAGGAAATTTTCTTTCACGCGCATAAGTTCAGCTTCCGAGATAAAGTTAATCTCTCTTGTGATATTGTCTTTAAGTTCTTCTAATGTATGGGAAATTGACCTATACACTTTATTTTTCAAGTTTCCTCATAAATAATATTTACATACTGTTAGAAGAACTTAATGACAATATCACATAGGCCTATCAAAAGAGAAAGTAACTCTGTCTCGGAAGCTGAACTTATCCGCGTGTAAGAAAATTTGCTAAAAAGGTGCCGGTATTGTGTGGATGCAAAAGGAGAACGTTTCCAACTTCTCTTGTGATGAGGTACATGGTTATTTTCATTGTAGTTTTAACTATAAATGTGAGAACCTGAATCGTTACACTCATCGCGGCATTATTAGCGTAGATATTTCACCCGATCGCTCGGGAGTTGGAGCTGTGCTCGCCGCGCCGCATGAACCCGCGTCATTGGCCAACTCTTGCGTGGGACACACTGTATATATATATATGTCGGAAGTCAATGTGCAACCTTACATATTCAGACTAAGATTAAACTCATTTATCATATCAAGTTTTTGGAATACTATCTCTTTATACACGCCCCCGAGAATTGCAATACTGCCAATATATCCTGTGTAAATGATCCAATGACACTCAGTGATTTCGTTTTTTCCCCTTTTTTATCGCTCGCTCGCTATTGGTGAGTATGTTGGCTATCAGAGCCACAGTCTACACCTGTTCCAACACTCCGGAGCCACACCTGCCCCTGTCATTTGCAACCGAAAGCAAATGCCTCAGTCAGCTTCGAACCCGCGACCGATTTGCATGAGCGCTATGATCTAATATTTGAACTCGTCTCTCCGTGTAAATTCAACGCCACCTATTAACGAAACAGTATTCAATATGTGAAATTAACTGAAGGTGGCCATGTCGGTTGCTTATCTTGATTCATTTGTTTGCGATTCCCAGAGATCTTTTTTTACACAGGTGGAAAGAAGCGAATCATGAATGCAATAGGAAAATATTGAATGATTTGGGGGAAATTCGCTATGCGGGGTTATTTTTTTTGGGGGGGGGTGGGGGCTGGGAGGGAACACGAATCTGGGATCGAAGCATCTCGAAGTCGGGATTTTTGTTGTTTAATTAACAACACTCGTTTGGTTTATGCATGATTTGGGTAAGGTTCATGAGACTTCGGTACGTTTCATTTCGAATCTTTATGCCCATATGGAAGCACAAAATTCATTCTAATCGTTTAATTATTTATACTTGTTAGGAATATTAAGAATCTTATCATTAAGAATAAATGGCGCATTTTTATCAACACATAACCTGAGTGTGTTCGAAAACAGGGGGCTTAGAGAGATGAAAACTGCATAATGACGAGCTTCATAACCTGTACTCTTCACCGGATATAGTAAGGGTAATTAAATCACGGAGGATGAAATGGGCTGGACATGGGGGAGGAAAGACATATCTAAAAAATATTGACTAGGAGACCTGAAGGGAAAATACCACTTGGAAGACCTAGATGTAGGTGGGAGGACAATATTAAGGATGGATTTAAGGGAAGTAGGATTTGCGAGGGATGATTGGATGGAGTTCGCACAGAAGATGGTGAATGGCGGGCTCAGGTAAGCGCGGCAATGAACTTTCGGGTTCCTTAAAATAAATAATATTCCTTGCAAAGGAATTGTCTATTGCCATTGAATAAGTAAGTGAAAAGAATAAAATCATGTAATTCATGCAAATAACAATTAAATAGCACACCTATTTAATAAAGAATCACAGGCGAAGCCGCGGGCACCTGCTGGTAAAAACTAGTACATCAGCCTTGTAAGCCACAGTGCAATGCAGTCTCTCAACTATAAAATTATGATGTAACACAATAAAGTGATATTCTCACTACTTTAATAACTCAAGGACGTCCATGTGCAAGATTCCCAGAGATTCCGGTACGACTCATTCAATGAGCAATCATGGCGCTCTTTCATTATGCATCATCCAGGAAAGTCTGTTCATTGCACTACATTCTCCGGGGACTTTGTTTTAAAATCCAGCTGTGTTTATACTCCCTTTAGCTGCGGGATGTGTCTTTACAGTAGGGTAGGCCATGGAATTATTGCTTGTCAATTGTTTGGATATGATACAGGATGAAATGGTGAGGATGATTCATGATATGTAAATATCCAACTACTTTACGACTGGGGAAACCATGAAAAAAAACCCACGTCAAATTGTCCGGCCCCGGGATTTGAACATAGGACCTCCCGAATGCGAGTCCAAGACGTTACCATCTCGGCCACCTCGCTCAGTATTTGTATTATTTTCTTTTTTATTTCAGCTGTGTTTATACTCCTTTTAGCTTCGAGGCGTTATCAAGAGTTCGGGATCTGTTCCTGTACAGTAGGCCATGGAATTATTGCTTGTCAATTGTTTCTATTGTCGGTGTATTTTTATGGAGTAAATTTCAAGTGATATTAATTTAAATGATATGATACAGGATGAAATGGTGAAGATGATTCATGGTATGTAAATATCCAATTCGACATTTGCCATTACGACTGGGGAAGCCATGAAGAAACCCATGTCAAATTGGCCGGCCCCGGGATTTGAACCTGGGACCTCCTTTTAGCTACGAGGCCATATCAGGAGTTCGGGATCTGTAGCCTATCTATACAGTAGGGTAGGCCATGGAACTATTAAGTGTCAATTATTTCTATTGTTACTGTATTTTAAGGAGTAAATTTCAACTGATGTTAATTTAAATGAATATGATAGAGGATGAAATGGTGAGGATAATTCATGGTATGTAAATATCCAATTCGTCATTTGCCTTTACGACTGGTGAAACCATGACAATACCATGTCAAATTGGCCGGCCCCGGGATTTGAACCTGGGACCTCCCGAATGCGAGTCCAAGACGTTACCACCTCGCTCGGTTGGATCATTATAGTCTGCTATAAGTGCCTATCAAGTGCATCAACTCTATCATCCGGCTCTCCAGGAACTTAGTCTATACATTTTATGTGGGACATAAGCTATTTCTTAATGGGCTGGCAACGCCGGAATTTCCGTCCTTCGTATGAACATTGTCATCTGTTAATACGGAAATGAAGCAAGAAAAATGGTGACGTCATTTTACATACTTAGAGAATGAATCTCTACAGACTGGAGTCTCTATCATGAAATCCAAGATGATCAGATTCGAGCATGTGAGAGGATAAAACCGAAGGCAGGTCCAGACCCGAAACGAAGTCAAGGGATGATGACCACTACACGTCCAAGACTCTTTCAGGCAAGGGTGATACCGCGGAAATTTGTCATTGCCTCTCGCGGGGTGGGAATGAAGGGGCAACACAACACCTAGTCCTGAACCCAGAAAGGTCATTACTGAAAAATCACTAATCCAGCCGGGAATCGAACTCGGGCTACCAGGGTGGAAGGTAGTCACGCTGTCAATTTCCCCCACGGCGGAGGACGGAAATCACACATAAAAATAAATATCTCTCTATTGAAAATGTTCAAATAAATATGCTAAAAAAATAAGAAAATATGCACTAAAAATAGAAAATAAGGATGAACCGATCCTTGTTCGTTATACCTGTTTACATTCAGTCCACTTTGGCAGGACAGTGAGCAAGCGAATATTTAAACATACTGCTCCTGCCGCTACCCTGTGCCCCCTTTGAAGAGGTTTTTATTTATTGATTTATTAAGTGCCAGTATGGTACTTTATGAGATTGTGTGTGGGGACGAAAAATGTCTGTCTGTCTGTCTGTGCGTCTGTACGCACCATAACTCAAGTACGCTTTTTCGGATTTTCATGAAACTTGGTAGGCTATAAACATTCATAATGTCGATGGGAAGAACTCTATTGTTATTGAACCAAATCGGTTCACCGGTATCGGAGTAATGCCCAATTTAGTGCCTATTTTATGGTAATATACGTATTCGAAAGAATTTATTTAAAAAAATGAAAATCAGTTATCTTGACAACACTGCCTATTGTTTTACTGTGATATTATAAGGCCTTGGAAATTAAAATACAGGTAGCTATGACAAAAAACACTATTGATTTACATGCGCTTATCCAACTAGACCGTTAAAATGACCCGGTGGCCGAGATGGTAACGCTTTGGACTCACATTCTGGAGTCCATGGTTCAAAACCCGAAACCGGTCAATTTGAATTTTTTTTTTTTTGTATTTTTATGTGAGTTTGCGATTGTTATGATATCACAAATCTGTACAGTTCAGGTGATGCTGGAAGATTTTAATCACATTAAAAAATAGACCTTTGTTCTTCCGTAATCCCTGCTTAATGAATAAATCTGGAGCTTAACTTGGAAACCAATTAAAAAAAATCATATTCTGCATATCATAATTGCAGTCATAACTGATTAAGCAAAAACATACTGGCACTTTGTTACATCAGTTTACCTGATTTTATTTTTATTTTATTTTTTTATTTAATGAAAGTCAAAGGACGGGCAATCATAATTCTATTGCCCGAGGTCGAATGCGGCAACGAAAACACTCATTGTCTTCAAAGCTGCCACAGAAGTATTTTGGGCAGTAAATACGGCAGCGTGAGGAGCAATGATGTAAACTGGATGTAAACTGGATGTAAACGAGGCATTAGAAAAAAGCTGTATGGAGGAGTTCATTGACAGAACACCTAGGCTTTCTGTTCTGAAGATTGTGGGTTCGCTTCCTGTTAATTCTTGAATAAGCACTTGGGGGGAAAAAAATGATTTTATGCCTAAGCAACATGATAAAAGGTCACGACTGCTTGCTAGAAGTATGACCAGAAACTTGAAAATAAAATAATTAAGGACTGTTTGAGATTTGAATGCAAAGCAAGTGTTACCCACTTGTTCTGCAGGTCAGCTATTTAACGACTACAGCCATTACGCTTGCTAAAATAATAACCATAATACATGGCTATATAATACAAAATTGATTCCAATCAATCTTTGATATGATTATTTACTTCTTCGGATAACATACGAGTAGTTAATCCAGAATTTAATCTCCAATTTGTTTTAATAATAGATGTCAGTCTGACAGGTTAACATTGTCTTCCAGGCTGTTGGGCCATTCTCGTAGGTTTTCTGAACCTGACGTTTTGCTCACATCTGTAGCGACTATTAAACAAAATACAGCCAATTTCAATGGTTTAGTTATATGCTGTCTTGTATATGCAGGCGATTACCGGTTGCACATTCCTTTCTTTCAATTCAACGACAAATCACAATAGGCTATATTAATCTAAATTTTTGTAGGCAAATGTTTTTTGTTTGTCAGCAAACATATTCTAATAAAGTCAGGTAAACTGATACAACAAAGTGCCAGAATGCTTTTATTTAATCAGTGATAATTGCAATTATGATATGCAGAAAATAAATTATTTTTGTTATCGATTATCGATATGGAAGAACAAAGTTATAAAGTTTGATAAACATATGTGATGGAATATGTGGGTAGTGTTATTTGTCAAAGTTAACTGTATTCCAACTTCCAAAGCCGTATATGTACACTGTAAAACAACATATTGCCATGAGAACTGATTTGCACTTGATAAATTCTCTAATATATTACCATAAAATAGGCACTAAATTGAGCATTACTCCGGTACCAGTCAACTGATTTGGTCCAATATCAATAGGCGTCTTCCCATAAACGTTACAAATGTGTAGCCTATACCAAGTTTCATGAAAATCCGATAAAGCGTATTTGAGTTATCGTGCGTACACACTCACGGACAAACAGACAGACAGATAGATTGAGACACCCCACAATCTCAGAAAGTACCATTCAATAAACAGAAAATGTATGGTACTTTCTCATTTAGGCTACATGGTTTTAATGGACAGTACTTGAAAGTCACTACTTCTTTAGCTGTGTAATTTTATAATAATAAGAAAACTCGCACAAATGTGCATTTAATGTGTAATTTTGACCCACCTGGAAGAAATGCAATAATTTTTGCATTTTATCCAGGCATGGATCTTTTTCCTATAAAAAAAAAATAAAAAAAACTGAACGTGCTGAATAAATTGAAATAAGGCTTGAGCCTATCGGGGATCAAACCAGCAACCACACAGTTTGTAGCGCAGAGCATCAACCAACTATGCTACAGTGTACCCGTTATAAAGGGATGCCATAACTAGCAATTAACCAGGAAAGCAAAAATTGTCCACAGAAGACCCACTAACAAATATCTTAGGCAAGACAGAGTGCATATTGAGCACAACGCTCTATATTTGTTTTTGTCTGGATCAAATGTCAGCTATTTCGCACAGGTTTTTGCTACATGAGTTAAAGTTTTCAGAGAAGGCAGATGAGTTTAAACAGCTGTTCACTCCTTCCATTTTAAATGCTTCTACAATTTGGAGGAATATTTCCAGTTTGGATAAATTTGGCAGCTTGCAGTTAGTGTATATTATTGTTATAACATGCATGTATTTTTTGATCTGACGTGTTCTATATCCTTGAGCCCCGCTCAATACAGGATCTACAGGACGAGATATCTACATCTACATCTACAATGAAATCTGAGCTGTATTCCCCCACCCCAAATATGTCCACAGCCAGGAGTCGAACCTATAAGTGATATTTCATCAGCAGTGCTCTGTCACTCTCATGTCTACAACCTTATCTGAATTAGAGTAATTTCAGCTAAGTGCTGGCAAAGACTGTTAGCTTACAATATCCCACGATCCAATTCTTTGATTCAAAAAGTTATATCAAGTAGCATATAATTATTTCTGTCTGTGCACACGAGAGTGCATTTTGGTCCAATATACAGTGCCAGCTGTTCTCCGGAAATGAAAACCGATAGTTACTACAATCGACATGGCGGTCTATATGTACGCACAAATTAGTTTGTTAATAAAAAAAAGTTTAAAATATTTTGCCGTTAAATAAATGAGTTGAAAAAATTGTCATGATAACATGAATTTTGGTCTTTTTTTCATAAAGAAATTAAGAAGAAAAATGACTCAGATATGAGCTGGTACGAAATGAATCGACATCTATTGGTATCACCGATTTGTAATGAATCTCTAATATATAAGAGGCTTTGTCCTGACTGAATGACTGACAGAGAATCAACGTAGAGCCTAAACTATAACAGGTAGAGACTTGGAATTATGATAGGCCTAGTACCTTTGTTTCATAATGTAAGTGCTCACTAAGAAAGGATTTTGCAAAATTTTGATTTGAAATGCCAAAAATCAAATGTTTTTGAGTATACTTAATCCCTTTTTACATAGAATTATGAAATCCAAATCATAGTTGGCATGGCAACATATTGTTTCCAGTTGTTTCTCAGATGGGTTTGGAAATAATTGAAGTGGGACTTTTAGAAAAGCTACCAATATAAGCTTAATTCATGTTATAAATAAATATTAAATTATGAAATCCACGAAAATAATGCAGTCACATAACTTTCCCTACCCTGGACATAGAGAAAACAGTACGAGGTATGGTTATATGTAGCCTATATTATTTTATTGCATGTTTTTGGGGAGGGATGTATGAAAGTAATATTGCATGTCTGTTTAATTTCATCCCCAAAACGGTTTTTTGTTAACATTAGAGTGAGAAATAAAATATTCCGCAAAAACAAGACAATTTGATGTTACCGGAATTACTGTTTCTTCTTATTTGAACCCCTACCAGGTTTGCTGTGTAGAAGCGATGGGATTCAAAATTCTACATCCTCTATTAGCCATAAAAAGCTGTATCAAGCGTTTTCTGAACAAATAGTTTGAGTGTGAAAAGTCATTCTTCCTCATTTCAAATTCTAAATACCTATAAAAGGACCTAGAATTTTAAAATGGAAAGTCCTTCATAAGTTAATTACGAATTACAAAATACAAAACCCGGGGATGCTGGGTCTTTTAAGCTAGTATATAATAAATCCACAACATAGGCTACTGTAGGTTAATAGGCAAGCCTGCACTACACATGAAAACAATTAACCGGGAGTGGGTAAATCAA
This sequence comes from Ectobius pallidus, assembly GCA_964059195.1. Taxonomy (NCBI): domain Eukaryota; kingdom Metazoa; phylum Arthropoda; class Insecta; order Blattodea; family Ectobiidae; genus Ectobius; species Ectobius pallidus. Next base: position 146,487,602 of record CAXKWD010000009.1, read on the forward strand.
TATTACAACAGATCTTAAAATCCCACACGGAAAAGATTAGATAAGTGAAACCTAAACAATGACAAGTTCTTTCCCGGAACTGTGATGATAGAAGAGCAGAGTTACTCCACAGGATGTAAAAATTAAAAAAAATACAGCTTATCACAGCATTAGACTATGCAAGGGTGAGGCTGTAATCTGTATAACATGATACCGTAATAAGAGAGGCCCTCTAAATTAAAAAAAAAAAAATGAAAATACTGGTACTGGTAACTTAGATTTTAGCCTAAATAAGCTAAAAGATCTCTTTTAGACCTAAACATGATTTTCAGGCAGAGTTTACTTACTCAATGGCAATAGACAATTTCTCAGCAAGTTGAAAGAACACTATCTATTTTATGGAACCCGAAGGTTCATTGCCACACTTACATGAGCCCGCCATTCAACTCTATTTTATGCTAATTCCATATAATCATCCTTCGTAAATCTTACTTCCATTAAATCTATCCTAATATTGTCCTCCCACCTACGTCTAGGTCTTCCAGGTGGTATTTTCCCTTCGGGTCTCCCAGTCAATACTTTTGAGATATGTCTTTCGGCGTAATCCCAACTAAGGAGGCCATTTCACGCGATCTTCACATTTCCACGGACTGTGTGATTCTTTTGTTTATGACCGATACACGGTTACCAACTGTTAGGTTAGGAACGTTTATGTTAGTTAAGGAGCAATATACTGAATACTTCCGATGTTTTGTTAGGTTAGGAACGTTTATGTTAGTTAAGGAGCAATATACTGAATACCTCCGATGTTTTGTTAGGTTAGGAACGTATATGTTAGTTAAGGAGCAATATACTGAATAGCACAACCACCATTTTTTACGAGCAACTAGTGGCTTGTGGGTTTGTCACACTGTTCATCCACTGTTTAGCAATATGACGTCACACCTCCAACGTCCAATCAGGAGGACGAGGACAGAAAAATGGTGGAGAAGAAGAGAGTTTTCGCTAGATCGTGATATAAAAGAAAGTGTATCAATTAGGGCGGGTGGGTTGGACCAAATCATTCGCCAAGACAACATCTCCTCTCCACACATCTATCTATAACAAAATTCGTGTGATTTAAGTGTTTTATGAAGAGAATCTCGGTTCTAAAAAAATGACCTCCTTAGTTGGGATTTTACCTGTCTTTCCTCCCCCTTTTCATCCTCCGTGATTTAATTACCCTTACTATATCCGATGAATGAGCTCGTCGTTAAATGCAGTTTTCTCCAGTCCCCATTTTCATCTCTCTTAGGTCTGAATATTTTCCTAAGCCCCCTGTTTTCAAACACTATCAGATTAGGCTATGTTCTTCCTGAAGAGTAAGTGACTAGGCCTATGTCTCACATCCATATAATAGCCTACAGAATAATGGTCTTATAAATCTTTATTTTTGGATTTCTGGACAGAAGACAAGAAAATATGAGTTTTTGAACTGCATGAAAACAAGCATTTCCTTATTTGAGTCAGGCAGAGTTTAAAAACGAAAAATAAATAAAATAATAAATAGTGCAATTCTGTGGGGTTTCCTATCAATTTTGACTACTGTAACCATAGGTGTTGCTACAGGGCACACCCTCACGACAATCTGAAACTCATGAATTGTATAACACCTATGGCACCTAAAAAAAGTATTGAAAATAATAAAGAGGATTTTAATAATTTAGAATCTGTTCATCTTCTATTGGTCACTTTTTCATTGGACGTTGTACACATTAGCCCATGTCCGTATGTTCTACCACCTGGATAAACTTGCACGATGAATGATTTCTTTTGTTTAGGCTAAATTAGATTTTTTCAGCTTGATATTATTATCCAATCCACCGATTGTATCCCAACAATGGCTGCCTATGAACGTTCGTCTCGTTGCCAACAGCTCTACACATGCCAAGAATAAGCATGAGAAGGTTAGTACCAGGTAGTGCAGTTTGTGACATGCAAAAGATTGAGGAAGAAACGATCTTCTAAGATAGAGGGTAATTAGTAAAGACCTGTGGTCTCCACGAATCCCTGAATTAACGTCCTGATTTTATTTGTGGGGGACACTAAAAGGTAGGGTTTACAGGAAGAATCCACATCTTTCGATTAACTAAGAGGCTACATCAGAGAAGAAATTGAAGCCATCACTGCGGTAGAACTTGAAAAATGTTGTTCATTCTTTTATTAGAAGATGCCAGCTATGTGTACAATCAAATGGAGAGCATTTTCAGCAACACCTGTAAGCTTGGTGAGTACAATTGAACGTTTATTATCTTAGAAGATCGTAGAAGTTCCGGAGAGAAGTAGCACGTGCGCCGGGGACCTAGAGTACCGGCAGCCGACCACGCAACCCGCCGTTTTCCCGAGCACTTCGAAAAAAGGTCTCTGTATCACCATTATGGGTGGGACAAAAAGTCACTTGTTTGTTATTTTACATAGTAATTAACCACACATATTTTTTGAAGTTAATCTTATACCAAATTGTACCGTAAAATGTATAAGTTATTTTCTCAAATGAAAATGGACATAGCTGATTACTCTTGACTACATGGTATTAAAGAGTAAGGCAATAAATAAGTAAATCAACAGATTTTACACATGAAACCACTTCAGATACACCTAAGTAGGCCTACTTAATATTCAGAGAATTTGAGGTTTTAAACTTATATTTGACCACACAATTACAATAATTATACAACTTCTCTCTTTGAGGAAAAATTCCCATATTTTACGAAATGGCTGAATGCTAAATAATAACCTACGTGATGATAGAGTTGCAGGAATGATATCATGCCGTTATGTTTAATATTTATACAGTTATTTCGTTCTTTGATATGAATAAATTTCTTAAACAAAATTTTAGGCTTATGTTTACGATGTATAACAGAGACCTTTGGTGCTTATTGCTATTCAACATTAACAATTTTAACGATAACTTCACAAAAAATTATTGGTTCAAGCAAACAGAATCTTTGTAGTGGTTTGTTTCCATGGCAAAATACTGACATAGGCCTACCCTATCACTAAGAAATATAAATTGTCGTACAGATACGGGATTTGGACGGTCGGCTTCCAAATAAATACAACTTTCCAATGGTGATTTCAGAAAAGGCCTTTATGTAATAGATTTTGATCATGCAAAGGAAGAAGTGAAGCACATATCTTCAGCAAGGCAGCGCGATCCATTAAATGTACAACACCGTAACAACCTCATTCTATTATCACTCGTCACGTGATTTTGCCTGCTACGCCTCAGGTTCAGAGTTATGTTTACTCTAGTGGGTGGGCGGAGTGTGTGGCAAATAACGATCGTCTTCAATTCTGCTACAGAAGTAAGAAGCGTATATAGTCCTGCTAAAGCCAACAGTTCACATTGTTTCTCAAGAAATTCCGGTATTCCTGGTTTCTCTACAAGTAATTTTCTTAATGTCAAGCCTATGTTTCTGATTTTTCATCTGCAACCCTGACCAGTGGACACTCGTTAAGGCCTATATTTATGAAGTGGAAAGAACAAACTGTTCAAAATACCAATGTCAATTCCTATACGTTTTATTTAAACCCATTCATGATTCTGAGGTCATAACAAATAATATTAAAACCGTACACATTTTGGTATAGGCCTACCCACATTTCTCTGAGAGGTCTTAGGGCATATCGTAAATTATACAACGCCACAACCTTAAACAGGTAGCAGAAACAGTACGTTTGACACAAGACAACCAGTCAAACCACTAGTTTGGAATCCCGAATAACTAAACTTGCAGTACCAAGAATCTCTCTTGAACACCTGAAGTTGTATACATAGCAATGATAACATATGTCACGGTGTCATTTAAAAGCTTTGCACTGTTTCATTTTGAGACGTGATTACAACAAACAGTGCCTAGAAATACACTTAAATTGGCCTGTCTCATAGCAGAGAATGGAATTCCCCTAAGGGCATATTTCCACTGCCCTTCCTAACGACATGTCTGGTTCGGACAGTTATACTTAGAAATGGTAAAGATAAAACTTACCCATAGCTCCGTTCCCCAACTCATTTTCACACATAAATAACCTTTGTGTTGAACTATTATATCACTTCCTTACACTATCCGAACTTTATAAAATAATTTTCACCATACGAACAAATTGACATACACCATCACCAAATCAACATGGCTGAACAACTACCATATAGACAAATTGGACCGGAAACAGAATTCTATTGGTTAAGAGATTCTACATCCGTTCTCAAAAAGTTCTCTCTCCTGCCATCTGCTGGTTGCTTTACCAAGCAATATCGAACATTTATATCGATAGATCTTTACATCGATAACACTTTTTTAAATTGTATCTTATGTAATTAGTATAAAATAGATATTGCGTTGTAATGGTTAACGACGGTTAGATACTACTATTTAGGCCAATAAACAGTAGCTATTTTTATCCGCAGCAGTTTCCTTCATGTCAGAAATGGGACTGTCCCAATTATGCACAGTAATGCCATCAACCTCTGCCAGGAATGAACCCATGAACTTGAGAATAGGATGCCAGTGTCTTACCAACTACTCTGCTCGTCCCAACGCTGATAGTTCAGGATTTTTTAGAAAAGAAAAAAAACAGATTCGCTCGTTCATTTCTTAGTTTCCTTGGTCTCAATGTACTTTCTAAAAACATGTAACTTCTTTTCCTCTCTTGTCTAATTAATTATCTTTTATTCACTAATATTGTTCATTATAATCACATATAAAATCATCTAAGCTATGAAGTCTTGCTGTGCGCAACAATACTTACATAAACAAACTTCTAATTCCGCAAAGGATGGCAGTTAGAATACACTGTACACCACGCTTCATCGAACTTAGTATTCTTACCCTTCCATGTATATACGAGGGCTGTCCATAAAGTAAGTTTCCCTGGGGCTGTTTAAAGAAACAAAACACAATTTCATGGAAATGTTTATTGCAGCAGATGCAGCAAGTGTTCAGCTTTTTTTCAGCATATTCACCACCAGAATTTAGACATTTTTCATTCTGTGGGACCAACGTTTGAATACCTGTGTTGTTGAAGGGATTTGAACCACTGTGTGATTATAGCCGCCTCGCTCATTGTGTTGACAGTTAACATCAAAGAAGTCGCCGCCCGACCTTGTCGCTTGGCGTAGTTGCCACACTACATAGTGTTAAAAAAGAGAGTGGGAAGATATAGATGCAGCAAAACTCTTGTGGCAATGGCATTGAACAATGAGAGAATTGGCAACACGAATTCAGTCAGCGGTTTCTTTTGAGAAAACCTTTTACAGAAAACAACAAACATTGTAATATGAGAACAAAGCGAGTCGCCTGTAAATGCTATGAGTGAGACGACTATAACATCTCCTCCTCTCTGTCATTCCCTGTCATTTCTCGAGGTGTAAGAAAAGATGGAAATCAAAGGGAGCGAGATCCGAGCTGTAGAGTGGATTTTTAAACACCTCCTAGCAAGCCTGCCACAGAATTTCAATGTATGTGGCAGGAAAGGAAATAGACATTAAATCCATGTCTGGGATATTAATACAAGTAAGAATCAGCTTGAAAAATTTTATGTCATAACCAGGATTTGAACACGGATCTTCGGCTTAACGCGCCGATGCTCTACCATTGAGCTACCATGACAACATGCCAGTCTGACATCAAATTCCTCAACTGATTCAGAAGACAAGGCAAACCACGGGAGGTTTCTCTCCATTGAGAACACACATCCAAATGGCCATTGTGTTCTCAATGGAGAGAAACCTCCCGTGGTTTGCCTTGTCTTCTGAATCAGTTGAGGAATTTGATGTCAGACTGGCATGTTGTCATGGTAGCTCAATGGTAGAGCATCGGCGCGTTAAGCCGAAGATCCGTGTTCAAATCCCGGTTATGACATAAAATTTTTCAAGCTGATTCTTACTTGTATTAATTTCAATGTATATTTGTGCACTCTTTCTGTTTATTAAAACATGTAAAAATAATAATGTTAAATACCAAGAGGGAAAAATCTCTAGGTATCTCTTGATTGCTTGACTGGGCTGCTACCAGTAAACAATTAAAATAATTTTTGGTACCTTATGAGTACCCACTCATGGGGAGGAAAGACATATCTCAAAAGTACTGATTGGGAGAGCCAAAGGGAAAAGACCATGTGGAAGACCTAGACGTAGGTGGGAGGACAATATTAAGATAGATTTAAGGGAAGTAGGATTTGCGAGGGATGATTGGATGGAGTTAGCACAGAATAGGGTTGAATGGCGGACTCAGGTAAGCGTGGCAATGAACCTTCGGGTTCCATAATAGATAATATTCCTTTAGCTTGCTTAGGAATTGCCTATTGCCATTGATTAAGAAGTTGGTAACCTTACAAGTACCACAGCCAGGAAAATGGAATGAGGAAGAGGTATTCACCCAAAGGTTATTATTCTCTTCATAATTTTCAGTTACTCGTTGAAAATACTTTATTATTAACTTAAAATACAAGTATTTTATCAGTGCTATTCCTCACACATATTAACAAAATGCTGAAAAGGTGCTGTGTTTACATTGGAATGAAATGCTGCGTGATACAAAATATTTTCCTTGCGGCGCCCCTGATTCAATCACGTCAATAGTTTAATGCGCAGTTTGCTACCAGTATTCAAAGTGTAAAGTCATTTACTGAGAAAAGTTGAAAAATAGAAACACTTTTGACTCCACTTATATCAATTTTTAAAAAAACTAGACTAGTTTCGTTAGTGTTTTTCCCATCATTGGCTGGTGGTCGTCCGCCAGCCATTGATGGGAGAAACACTCCTGAAACTAGTTCAGTTTTTTAAAATACGAGGGGCCGTCCATAAATTTAAGTTTTGTAAAGTTACATGCGATGTTAGCAAGTGACTCTCTAAAGACTAAGGGCCTGTATGACGACCACCTGATACCATATTTATCTACCAGATAGAGAACCTATCTGGAAGTTGGCCAAGAATTGCGGATCATGGTCTTCTGGCAAAATCTGTCTGGCAGGATGATGGAGTGGCTGACCAAGTACCAACTGCTAGTTAGGGAATCTTGGCTGAAACAAGATGGCAGCACTCCAAAGCTTCCTGGCCACCTGGGCCCTATTTCATAAAACTCTACAGGTGTGACAAATACGACAATTGTGTCAAGTCTGACAAATTTGTTAATATGTCATGACAATTGTATTTTTCATAAATAATACAACTTTTCATTACATTACAGGCAAATTAATGTAAATTGTCAGACTAAAAGAACCCATTTCATAAACGCGACAATTTTATGTCAAACCTAAAGATTACTTTAGTACACTGTAGATGGCTCTCAGATACGTGTCTCAACATCGAATATGATACTTAAGCAATCGATTATTACTATCGAAAATAATTGAATTATATTTCTCTTTTAATACAAAGTCACTGAAATTGAAAGTTAGGTTAATACATTGCCTAAAAACACTGAGTGGACTCATGTCTATTTCTTCACCACTTTTACAACTACCAATATCTCTACTACTAGTGTTCATTATTAACAAGACAGCAAGTTTATTAACAAAGTTTAAATCACAAGAAAGTTTGCCAAGTTATGCCACACATTTACATAACCTACTCTGTTGGCCTACATATGAAAGATTGCCTGTCACTTCTGTAAAGACAATTCTACATTTCTTTTAAATTTGTAAATATGTCAGCAAAAATTAATGTTTCATAAATGGTAGGTATCCTAAGATTTGACATATTTGTCAGACTTTTACCTGTAAACTCAAAAGTTTTGAGAAACAACAATATGTAAAATTGTCATACAAATCTACAAAATTGTCATGACATTTATGTAAAGTTGTCAGCTTTTATGAAAAACAAAATTGTCAAAATGTAAACCTGTAAGACAACTTTATGTCACCTGTCACCTGTAAAATTGTAACTTTTATGAAATAGGGCCCTGATCTTCAGAATTGATCCGGAAGATTTAATATACACAAAAATGTCATTTTAGGCTCACATATGAATGAAATAGAATTGCACAAATCGATTAATGCACTTAAAACGATACGTTCTTACGTAATTTAATTATACAAATACAAATCCGAGCTGCCGCATGTAGCGGAGGGCTACCGAACTACAACAAACACACCTCTCTGCTCAAGGTAAGGACCATTTTACAAATTTTCACTGTGTTCTTGCTGGTAGCAGTTCAGCAGTGGTATTACAAGGCATCTTCCAGTTAAGCTATCTGGAAGTCACGTAACGGGAGGAATTGTCGGCAGGTAATACAGGCCCTTAGAAAAGAATTTTACATGTTTAAAAAATTTGTGAAATCTTGCAAAAATGTTCATAAAAAATAGGTGCTTCTAAGTACCTTATTCCCCCTCTCAAAAAAATCTTAATTTCAGAAGCTCCTTTTCCTTCTCCTAGATTTGTGGCACGTGACTCTTGAACAGTTCACCAAGCTGTTTAGCACCAGGGGCATTGACTTCCTTGTAGCCAGGGATTTGACTCTCACATTTAGCAAGCCATGACTTCACATTTGGATACTTCGACACATCAAAACCAATTGCCTGGAAATAAAGTATAAGGACAATTACCACTCATTAGAAAATTTAAGAAGATATACAAAGAACAGAACATAATATCAGACATGGTGTGTAAAAACAATGGGCTGCAAAATTCAAAGTCCTGTATGAGAGATAAAAGCCATATCTGGCATTTCTAAGGGAATAGTTAAGGGGGGACATACAGCTTTCGATGAAATTTATTGGAGAGAAATAGGTGAATTTCATTATTTTTTTACTCAGCAATCAATTGCTCTACAGTCTTGCGATCTGACATACTGTTTATTGACTATTTCTACATTTGCCTACTATTTTCAAAATTAATCAAACTGTTACAGTTACGGGTAATTATCGTTTCAAAATGGCTGCAACGTTTCATGCACTGAACAGCCGTTTCCTGATAACTTCCACAAATATTGATATTTCTGAGTGATTATTTTTGGTGTGTTTGTTAATATCATGTGAACAACATGATCTAGGATCTTTGAAATATCTTCAGTATAAGTATTTTTTTAAATGTTCTTTTTCGTTAAATTATATATATTTTTAACTGAACTTTCAATACACATAAAAAGTGGGATTGGATTGAATTTTTTTACTATATTATACTGTGTGTTTGGAATGCTGTTGTGCATTTAGACTACGGAATATGTTGTAACTGCACGGAGTCTTTCCAAACACAATCGATTTCAATATGCTAACACACATTTCATTGAGTTACACAGAATAGGGGTGAATGCATCTTGTTACATTCTCTAAGAAGCATTAGTGCAGTAACTTATAAGAAATTGGATGAAAACAGGGACTATATTAAATACTAGCAGGTGCCTGCAGCTTCGCCCGTGGTAATTAAGAAATTAAAAAATTAAGAGGAAAATAATTAAAACATTATATTCATTAAAACCTACACGTGAATCATTCATAAACTAAATGATTAATAATTATATTTTTTTAAAAATTGTTAAAATCCGGCTTTAGAGTACAATCCATGGTAAAAAGTGCCGCCAAGACCTCATATTCGAGTTCTGTGGCCCAGAAAACCCCTGAATAGTGTGTTCCATCCAAATTGATCAATGTTTGTCCATTTAGGCCTATATTAATTATGAATCATTCATAATTAAATGATTAATAATTATACAGGTACAGCTAAAAATTCGGCTTTAGAGTGCATTCCATCATTAGAAAGAGCTGAGTGGGAAAAATGACCTCAGATTCGAGTTCTCTGGCTAAGAAAACCCCTGAATAGTGAGTTCCGTCTAAATTGATCAATGTTTGTCCATTTAGGCCTATATTGATTATCCCTCTTATGACTACGTTGAAAATTTCAGATGCCTGCAGGCCTTGACATTATAAACAAATGAATCGACCAGGGTGGGCTTACAAAATGAAGCAATTTTTTTATTTCCAAATTATGACAAAAAACGGCAAAGCCACCTGCAATTGATTTGACAAATGAAATGTATTACTCAAAACTGATGCTTGCATAGCGAAAAAATGCACGTTTTCTTTCAGTTTTTCACTCACAACTCACGAACGAATGCGAAAATAATATATCCGGCTTCAAGGTGCATTCGCTCACCCATCAGTCCATCTACGTTTAAAATTGCAGATCTCTGCGTTCAGTAGATTTCACTGGGCATCGTGCACAGACAGACAGACAGAAAAACAAGCACTTCCTTTTATTATTATAGATATGGTATTCAGATCAATTTTATTTTGCATGAATCTTACTATACCGTACCACAAAACTGGACACACTCGCCACACAGGCGATGTCTGCGATTGTCAACTTGTTGCCAGCCACCCAAGCCTTCCCCTCCAGAAACTTATCCAGGAAACCCAAAGCTTCATAAACTGCGTTCTTGTCCACTTCGTCCACACATCCTTTGTTAAGGAACAGCACAGGAAACTGGAAAACGTAAAGGCATCCATTACAATTCTCAAAGTATGTACAGATTAGTTTAGATTTATTTAGTACACATTATGAAATTACTTGATCGAGCGATGTGGCCAAGATGGTCGCTTTAAGGATGAGAACATGTGTTAGCTTAGATTTAGATGTTTTAAAAACTATATTCAGTAGAGCCTCGGTAATTCGAGCCCTGGTATTTCGAGGTTCCATGTACTTCGAGCTGTTTTTAACGAAATTAAAATTTTCCATAAAACTTTTAAATTTTTCCCGTTTATATACGGTGTCCACAAGTAAGTTTTACACACTTCCGAATGTGTTACATTTTAAGCTTTCTTTCAGTTTCTCCATGTACAAAAATGCAGGTAGAACTGTCCCACTTCGGTTTTCGTTCATAATACACAGAAATAATTTTCCATGGCTTCTTTCCAATTTTCTTGGCTTCAGGCTGCTAATGCCTATCTATTGCAGATTGACAGAAACCGTTAGGTTCGATATTTCTTTGTCGGGACCTCGTGTCAATCAATTGTAAAGTGCATACCATACTGTATTGTTACAGTAATCCCTACTCAGCAACAATGGTAATTAAAAGTGTTTTCCTAGTAGTGCCGCTTTCCCGTTCCACTCCATTAAGAGTTAGACAATGACTTAATCCTTACAGGATGCCGTTGTAGGAAATTGGAAATGTTTGCCAATATACATACAGGCCCACTAAAGATATGTAGGCCTATTATATTGTTTATTTATTTTTTAAACGATTATTGTGCTCATTAAACATTTATTTATGATTTACCCATTGATTTAGTGATGTTTCCGTATAATCCGAGTTTTTTGTAATTCGAGGTAGCCTCAGCCCCAATTAGCTCGAATTATCGGGGTACTACTGTACATGTTTTTTTTTTTGTTTGTTTGTTTTTGTTTTTTCTTTTAGTAGTGGCAACTACTTTATTTCTCCATACATAGCATACGTATATGGTTCTAACTTTTATAGGCCTTTGATGTAATCACCACCATTGTGTACAACATGTTCCCAATGATGCGTAAGACTTTGGATCCCATTGGAACTGCCTAAGCAGTTGATGGTGCAAAGAGAGCGGTTGGTTGCCTGTAAAACATCTTCAACCGTATGAATTAGATCAGGATTAGATCAAAGTCACAGGGTCTTAAACTGGAGAGTACGGAGGGTGATAGAGCACCTCCCAGCCCCAACGATTGAACAGATCAGACACAACCCGTGCTGTATGTGGCCTAACATTGTCATGCAGAATGATGGGTGGATTATCCATGAAGTTGTCGCCGTTTTCTTTTAAGAGCTTCTTGCAGATTGGTTTGAAAACCAAACAGTAGTACTCCGCAATAACGTTCTGGTGTGGGGGAACGGTATATTTTAAGATCACACCATCCCAATCACGCAAATGGGTAAGAGAGAAAAATGTAGATATATTAATGAGAAGAACGTATTGGCTTATTTTGTTCTAAGAAGTAGCAAATTATCGAGTTATTGCCTTAAATAAATGTACAAATTGTACTATTACGATAAATATATCAAAATAATGGCTTGTATTATAATGGTTTTTACTTACGGCACTAGTGCTTTTTGTAATTTTTACAGCACTGAGATTTCTTTTGTTTTCATAGCAACCAGATAGCGTGTGGGAATGTCAAGTATGATCCATGGTAACAATATTCGTAAGTACCACTAATTCATGGGCGTACAGTGGGGGAGGGTTGAGGGGGTTAGAACCCCTTCCGAAATATCTGCGATTTTTAGGATTATAACATGTTAAATAATTAAAAAAAGAATGGTTTGGTTATTTTATTATATTTTCTTACATAACACAGCATTATTACAAAACTCTTGTAAATTTCAATTTCTCATTAATGATTCTATACTCTCGTAATTTATTTAATAATAATGCATATACTTAATCTCAATGAGCAAATGATCTGAAATAATTTCTTCTGTACAGTAAAGCATAGGCCTATTCTTATTAAATAATACAACATTTCTTACGGAATTTTTCATAAATGATTCGATAACCTGGATATTTATGTGGTGTGATCGATTGGATCTCAAAAGTCCAATGGCTATCAGCTTTCAATATGTAAAACCAACTTTTCTAGAATGGACTTAGCTCCAGAAACCAGCACGAGTAGTAAAACAAAATTACTACATCTTCAATCAACTTACTGATATAGAAACATTAGAATATACACATTAGAATATGTAGATGCAATGATTCTTATTGCTCTGCAAAAAGAAATAATTTATGGATTATAGCGCATAGTGTGTATTACATCCTACGGCAGGCCTTTCCAACTCGAGCACTCTGCGCTGGTGCGCACCATCGCAGCACCCAACGGCAGCCCGGTGCTCTCCTTCCCCATGTCGCTACTGCATGTGCGTGCATCAGACAGCACAATGGATAGCTTGACCTCGCTCTCTTGGTGGATGTAACGTCTTATTTAAATGATTTAAATATTTAGTTGCAAGGGAGAAATTAGTTAATTAGCACCATGTGTGACAGAATTAAGGCTTTCAAAATGCATAATTTATTATTTAAAGATCAACTAAAAAAGCCGGAAATGTTGACAATTTTCCTTCATTAAAATCATTAAATTTGTCTATTTACGAAAACTTCGGATAGCATCAGACGTTGTTACAGAAATTGCACGATGAATGCAATGCCCATTCAAAGAAATTGATTTTATAGCACCTCTACTTGAATATTTATGACGCCATATTTTGTCCTGAAAATCACCATCATGTTTCCAAACAGAGGTGATAAAAGTACATGTACTACTACTACACCAGGGATTTGCTTTCATTTTACAATTTCATTCATCCACAGAAATTTCCCAGACTTCACGCACTTGCTTAAAACTTACGCCAGTGTTCGAGACAACTTATGCATGCAAACAGATGTTTTCAATTACGAATTTAAATAAAAGTAAAACCAGGACTTATCTGTCTGATGTTGCCTTAGAGGCTGTACTTTGAATTTCTATTGCCAAATCGATTGCACGAAATATTGGTAAATTAGTTGCGGCAAAACGATGTTAACAATCTACTTAAATTCTAAATGCTCACAAACACAATATAAGTAGAGAATAAATGGTGTGTTTATGTGTTCACAAAATTGTTATTAATAATGTTTTCATAAGCTGAACGCTGGCTAGACCTGTGGAGCTGCCTCTGGTGCTACACCGGTGCTCGCCTGCGCCGTGGAAGCACCTGAGTTGGAAAGGCCTGTCCTACGGTATCCTACTATGCTAATTTGTACAAAAGAAAGGTTTTATTTATAGACTATTTAAAGCAAGAAATGAACAGATACCTAATGAAAACAGTTTGAAATATTGTGCTGCATAACAAATATACTATTTATAGTGTACTAATGATCACTATATAACTGTTTAGTTATTAAAAATAGTGCATTAAGTTACAATGTGCGCAAATACATGGAGCTGAGACAACATTATATTCAACCCCCTCCAAACAGAATTTCACTGTACGCCCATGCCCTAATTAGTTACTGTATTTTACGAACCATAAGACACACTTTTTACCTTGAAAACAGAGCCTTGAAAGTTGGGTGCGTCTAATGGTCCGAAGTACACTGAAAAATTAAAATCATGGTAAATATTGCCGGTATACCATACTTATAAATAGGGACCGGATTCTTAGGTTTTTACCTATTTTTTTCCTTACTTCCAAAACAAAAAGCGCTCATACACTTTTTTGAATTAAGTCCATAGGATTCACCCACATTAATTCTGTGGCACCTAAAAATACCTAAATGGGGTATAAAAACCGAAATATACCTAAACGGGATATAAAACCTAAAATATCTAATTTAGGCTACTTTTTTTTTCTTTTTTGTTTGTCAGTTGAGACGTTGATATTTTTCGGAGAGACAATAACTTTGTCGGATTGAAATTAATACCACCAGCGTTTCGTTCAACCCGTTATCGTCTAGGATGGACAGAATCAAGAGACGAAGTGTAAGAGTACAGGCGTATTCCTTTTAAAATATTCGTATGAACAACCATTGTTGCCGTGTATGAACAAGGATATAGATTTCTGTGTTTTAAAGCGCTTGTTTGCTTTTAGTACTGCCCTGTTATTCATACTGAGTGGTCACACTGTGAGTTTTAAGAAGACGTGTTAATTATGTCGAAACAAATGAAATCGAGTTTATTATGGCAGTGGATTGGCGATGACCTGAATTTAATCTTTTTCCCCTTCTTCTTCTTCTTCTTCTTCTTCTTCTTCTGAGGTTATTTTATGACGTTGCACCCCGCGGGTTTCTACGTCTGCTCTGTCCTAAAGCAAGTTTACACAAATTTAAGTCAATTTTGTTAAGTTAAACTTTACAAGTATTCTTATTGAATCCTATGTAGCACATTCAAATTCATTAAACCAATTATTCTACCCGAAAACGATATTTTGGTCAAAAAACCTAAAAAAAAACTATTTCACCTAATGGAAAACCTAAAACAGTGTTTTTAAAAACCTAAAAATCCGGTCCCTACTTATAAACAAGGTGTTGTAAATGATAAGATATTTACTAATTTTGGCACAGACTGTATTCAGTGAACTTATCACAATCGTAAATTGAGGGTAGCTGGAAGCCAGGTATACATTACGAAAAGAAAGGTATGTTGAGTTCTTTTATACGAAATGAGTTGTCTCCGCCAGGTGGTTTAAATTAAGGAAGTTACCTCTAAACAGCATTGTCCCTTTACTTACCGTATGCTGAATTGAGGGTCAGAGGGTGTAAAAGTATTGTCAGAGGGTGAAGTATTATGAGAAATTAGTTCAGTTGTTAAAATTTACGCAGTGTCGCCTGTACAGAAGAGATTTTCGTACAACACAGGTTTTAAGTTATAATTGATTTACACTGATTCCATTGTTCAAGGTAATTATTCCTTTTAAAAAATCTCGTTTAGAATCACATTAAATTGCTTTTCCTTTAAATTTCCATTCCAAAATCAAGGTGCGTATTATGGTCCGGAGCGTCTTATGCTCCGTAAAATATGGTACATCGTGCAAAAATTACTTTAATCGATCTGTTTAGCAAACAAAGTTACTTACACACACTGCCTTGAGCCTGGGAAAAAAAGTAACTGCATCAAAGTAGAGTCGCTGATCCACCATGGCTCTCTCAGATGGATCCTTAGGATACAGGTCATCATTCTTGGCATACTTGTTCACCAAATAGGCTGCAATGGCGTGGCTGTAGAAGATACAACACAAGTGTAAGGTTAGACAGCTCCTTCCTTTGTAAGGTTGAATTTTCACAAAATCAGTTCCATTTTCAAGTCCAGTTTTCTGCTCTTTATATATATTTTTATATTTATTTCATTTTATTTTTAAATTTCAGCTGTGTATATATTCCTTTTAGGTACGAGGCCATATTAGGAGTTCGGGATTTGTGTCTGTACAGTAGGGTAGGCCATGGAACTATTGATTGTCAATTGTTTCTATTATTCGTGTATTTTATAGAGTAAATTTCAACTGATATTAATTTAAATGGATATGATACAGGATGATTCATGGTATGTAAATATCCAATTCGGCTTTTGCCTTTATGACTGGGAAAACCATGAAAAAACCCATGGCAAATTGGCCGACCATGGGATTTGAACCTGGGGCCTCCCGAATGCAAGTCCAAGACGTTGCCATCTCGGCCACCTTGCTCGGTTTTTCTGCTCTTCTCACGTGCTAAATACCGTATATATACTCGAATACTACCTGCTTTTTCCCCCCACCCCCAAAAATCACGAATGAAGAACTTAAAGTGTGGGTATTATTTGAATACTCGATTCTTTTCATCTAAATTTCGACATTTTGTACCACATCAGCTCAATATAGCACAGTGATTTGTAATAGCATCACAGTATAGTATAACAGTACCATAGCAAAGTTGTGATGAAAAGAAAATGAGACACAGAAGATGCTTTCTTATGCACATGCTCCATCATGACTGGTGATGAAATGAAGCTTTACGCGTAGAGAGGAAAGGAAACAGTGCAGTACAAGCGGAACCGTTCATTCGAGAAAAGTTCGGTCCAGTTTGGTGAATTTCCACAAGATTTTGACCTTGGGTCGGACGCACATCATCGTGTGTGGATTCCCGTGACTGCCGATGCACAGCTGGATTCATGAATGAAGGATGTTGAAAATTTTAGGCTGCGCATATAAGACAGGCACGATTTCGGGTGGGTGTTAACCAGGGGCGGATCCAAGGGGGAGGAAATGGGGGAAATTTCCTCCCCCAAAATTTGTAACATTAAGCGCAGATTATTCAAATGGTCAGCCTTCTAATAAATTTTGTAAAGACAACATAACCCAAATACTTAAATTAAAACAACGACATTCATTATTTTTAAATACATTTGCAATAAAATGCTGAAATGTTCAAATGTGTACTGGGAATAATTAATTTTTATGAGTAAAAACTTCCCTCTCTACTTTGGTTCCCCCACCAAAATGTCTCTCTGGATCCGCCTCTGCTGTTAACATGCATGTTATTTTTATAATTACAATTTAGCCTACCATATTTAATTTTTTTATGATAGGCCTAAGTAAAGTTAATTATAACTGTCTTCTTAAGAATGACTGACTCTGTCCTATATCCCCAGTGTCGGGGCAAAGGGACTCCAATTGGAGGTTTCTGTTACCTATGTGAATTTTGTTACGCTTATTTTCCTAGAGAGGGCAGAGGGACAGGTCGTAAGCCCATCGCCTCACAACCCCCCAGGAAACTAAGGTATTACTTGGACATGAAAGGCTGGGAAATTTTGCCCAGAGGCTCTGAGTTCTTTAACATGCCGTAAATCTGTGACATGTGCCCCCCAGCTTAAAGTCCCTCCTGGAGGACCCCATGCCCAGATTTTTACGTCCAGAAAAATCCATCGACCGCGGCCAGGTTTGATCCCATGACCTGCGGATCTAGAGGCAGGCATGCTACCCCTAGACCACCACGGCCAACTTAATTAAGAATAAAACTGGTGAGATAATTTTATATATATATTTATTTAATTTCCTTTTGAAAAAATTTGAGTGCAGGTATTAACTTACTCGGGGGCAGGTAGTATTCAGATATCTACGGTATGCTAAGTTACCCATTCTTCAGTGTCTTTGGAGCCTGTTAATTGTTTTACGTCATTTTTAATCTTAAACATTATTTAACAAAAATCTCTCCGTCCATGTAAAGTTTTATCGTATTTACTCGTTTACAATGCCCCATCGAATGTAATCCACACCCCAATTCTGAATCTTCAAATCATAAAAAAAGAGTTTGTTGTACCCATGATTACAGCTTTCTGAAAACAATGTAATGAAATACTGAAACTAGGCATCGCTGTTTGCCCGCTGCTCCGACAGATGGCTTTCAGCAGTCCTTCATAGCCAGGGGCTAGTAACGTCATGACCAGTGTGACGTGTTTGATGACGTTCACATACAAACCCGGTGTAAACCTCGGCAGTTACACTGCGTTTATTGGTAATACGGCTTATGTAGAACTTGCGCGGTGAACAACCAAACAACCGTTCAACGCAGATATAAGCAGCTTTTATTAGTAAGGCTGTATATGTATAAATGGAGATATCTGTAAGGATCGGGTTGCCTTGGGGAAATTAACTGACATGGGTATGTACCTTAAGACAAAACACATTCAATTAATATAAAAGTGGCCCAAAGTGACTCTGCATCTGTAGGATACAGAACTATCTTCTAATTATGATTTGTAAGGTCACTCACCTGTCACAAATAACGAGGTCCCCATCTGTGAGAGTAGGTACAGTGTGCTGAGGGTTTATCTGGAGGAAAACAAGGATATTTTATTTAAATGCTGCATTACTTCTTCAAAACTTATTCTTATTGGATATGTGTGTATATATATGAGCCCCTTAAAGCCAAAGTGGTGTAACTCCAGTTTTTGGATTTTTTTAGTTATGGTCAGGATCCTATTCAGAAAGTGTTCTTCTATTAATAGCGCAAATGGTGTAAGTCATAACTTGCATAGCAACCCTGTAGGCAGGAGCACAATTTTATGCTGTCCATAAAGCCATGTATTTGGTGACAGCTAAAACCTTAAACATCTCAGAACAGCAGTAATGTGAGTTACACCACTTGGGCTTTAAGGGGCTCATATATATACAGTGAACTCTCGATAATTCGGACCTCAGTATGCCGGACTTCGGATAACTAGGACAAGACTCTTGGCGATCCAGGCCCAGATCTACAGCCATTCTACGGCCATTTCAGAACTGCAAGAGAAGTAATTGTTCAAAAGCAACTGAAACATTGTGTACATAGAAGAACTTTTACAGTTTCTTCCAGCCTAAATCTTCTCAGAAAAATATGCTCACAGTGCCACATCAATAATAATCTTGTACTAATAATGTAACAGTGTGTATTTCAGACTCTGACTAGAAATTTCAATATAGAACTGAAGTGTTATTCTTTTTGTTTCAATTATAAGTGTTAATATTATGTTCTGCCACATACGTTTTGTTACTCGTGTTAAACAGAAAAGTGGTGTTTCTATGGTGTTTATTTATCCATTCCTGGGGAATTTCGTAAGTAGATTGTACCACATAGTCCTTGGGTAAAGGAAATTTTACAGATTTTTTCCCTTTTGACATTCTTCTAATAACTTCTAGCCACTCTAGACCTCTACCGGCAGATGAACCCATATATACAGCTCAGCGCCTCGACGTTATCCAGTATTCGCCTGAAGAAGACCTGGAGGTACAGGTTGAAACGTAGCAAGCAAGCCCTGTGCTTCCGTGATCCACTGGATTTTTAACAAAAGGTAATAAACACCAATCTTTTTAAAAATAGAACTGAAGTGTTATTATTTTTTTGTTCCTATTGTAAGTGTTAATATTTTAATATTATGTTCTGCCTCATGTGTTTTGTTATTGCAGCTTAAACAGGAAATTTCATTACTTAAATACAATTTCCTAATTTACTCTCCATAAGTCGGACATTTCATAACTCGGACAGACCCCTGCCCACTTTAGTCCAGTTTATCGAGAGTACACTGTAGGCGAATAGGCCTTCACACACAGGTATGTAGATGTAGATGTAGATATCTCGTCCTGTAGATCCTGTGTTGAGCGGGGCTCAAGGATATAGAACACGTCAGATCAAAAAATACATGCATGTTATAACAATAATATAGGCCTACAGAAACTGTAAGCTGCCAAATTTATCCAAGCTGGAAATATTCCTCCAAATTGTAGAAGGTGTGAGTTATTAAAAATTCCTTGACAGCTGTTTTGAAAGGTTTGCTCTTTCTTTGAATACATAATAATTTAATGTTGTTTGGAAGCTTGTTATATATCTGTACTGCAGAATAATAAGCACCCTTCTGAAAGAGTTTTAACGAGTTATTTGGTCTGTGTAGATCATTCATGTTTCTGGTAGTACGTCCGTGTACACTAAAATTAGTTTGAAATTTATCAATATTATTCACTACATAACTCATAACAGAGTATATATATTCCCCTGTAAGAGTGAGGACTTTTAATTTTTCAAATAGCGGTTTACAAGATTCCCTTTTTCTCTTTCCACATATTATTCTTATTGCCCGCTTTTGTAATCTAAAAATTTTCTCCCTATGGGAAGAGTTGCCCCAGAATATGATCCCGTACCTCATTACCGAGTGAAAATATGCAAAATATACCATAAGTAATGCATCCTGTTTTAATATATTATTCAAAATTCTTAAAGCAAAGCACACTGAACTCAGTTTTGGACTTATCATTTCTATGTGGGTCTTCCAGTCAAGATTTTGGTCAATTTGGTCAATTTGCATTCATGAACCACAGGTTATTGTCTCTGTTGGACATTACATGAGAATATTATAGGAGAAAAATTCTTCTTATACTGGGATTTGAACCCAGGACCTTTTGCTATCCATGCCACTACCAACTGAGCTAAGCCAGGGATAACTCAAGGTCCTGGGTTCAAATCCCTGTGAGAAATTTTTCTACTGTAATATTCTTATTCTTATTCTTATTGGTGCATTTCCACACTCAAAATTATTAAAGTAAACTGGAAAGAAACATGCACATGATTGAGTCCAAGGCGAATAGGCCTACAAATCATAAACATGAACATAATATTAATCCTCAAACGTTTAACTATTTTTTTTATTCAGAATGTTGAGCAAATTGTTAAAAATATAAATTCTCGAGGTGTTAACACACATTGTAAGGATTATCTACAGCAACACACAGACAATAGAAACAATTGACAAGCAATAGTTCCATGGCCTACCCTCTTGTACAGACACAGATCCCGAACTCCTGATGTAGCCTCGAAGCTAAAAGGAGTATAAACACAGAAGAAAGAAGAAGAAATAAAAAAAGGATTGGACTATGTGACAGCCATGACGATGAAAGGGATAATTATGTTAAAATATCACAGTTAACTAGCAAGGAACAAAATACAGTAGTTTAAAACCTAAGAATCAAATCAATTAGACAGACCAACAACCGTTTTGGTGCCTTAGAATTTATACTTATTCTTGGGTATATTTAGGTCGCTGATGCCAAATCTGCCATTAGTTTTGCCCTTTCAGCTTTAGTTTTGTGCGATATGGTATTACTATTATGCATATTATCCCATTTTACGTTTGGTATAAATAAAAAACAGTGCCTATTTGTAGCTTTTAAATCATGTGAAGAAAAAAGCATCACACTAACATTACATTAACATTACAATAACAATATAACATGGGGTCTGTCAAAAAATTGATATTATCACATATTGTACGGTCGTTTATGACTTTTTAGCTGTCGATTAGAGGGCCAAAAATTAATTCAGCTTTTAATTTTTTCTGTACTTCGCACATTTTTTGTCCTGTGTCCAAAGTATGGTCAAGAACCTTCACTAGCTATATTATTAAGCAAGATTTTGATTCGCGAAAGAGATTATAAGTTAATGGCACTCCATATAAAAGTAGAGCTGGTAGAGAAAAACTGTTTACATATTTGGAATCAGCTCATTAAGTATAGCCAAAATCCGGCAAAACATCTGAGACACCAAACAAAATGATCTTTCTTGTTGGGCTGTGTTATTGAACAAATCTCTTCACAACTGTATCAATGAAGGGGTTTTCCCCAGTGCTATGATAATTCCAGTTGTCTCTATATTCAAAAAAGGGGATCATAACTTGGTTCAAAATTACTGGACTATTTTAATTATCCCATCATTAGCAAAATATTTGAGAAATTGATACATCTTAAAAGCATTGAACATAAAGATCGATCCTGATGATTTCCGTTCTAGATACTTGTTAGTTTTATGAAAATGTAATATAATCTATGCGTTCGTTAAATTTGCAACATCCGTAAATATGAACATATCACCCCCTCTTTTGAAATGCTGCCCTGGGCTAGACTAAACGAACGACGATTGACACATTCCATCACTCTACTATTCAACATCCTCAAGTCCTCTACACCAACTTATTTATATGAACGTTTTCAATGGCCATCTTCTCATCATGATCTCGGTACTCGCTCACAAAAAAACTCTATTCTAAGTATCCCTCGTCATAAAACAACCCATTACTCTTGCTCCTTTGTCGTCTCCATATCTCGATCTTGGAATGCTTTACCTGAGAACTGTAGGAACTGTCAGACACAAATACAATTCATACGTAAGCTTACCAACGATGCCATAGTTAGGGACTTGGTTTCACATTAATAACAACAATAAATCATGACATATCTAAATACTGTGTTTCCAATTATCCACAACTTTTCATTTTTCTTTCACATTCTATTTCATAGTAATAGTTAATATTTTAGTAATAGTTTAAATCTTAGTAAGTAGCAAACTATTTAACATATTGTTTTTTGTGTATTGTATTATCTCTAGAGAACTAGTTCTTAAGCCATAAATAATAATAGTGTAATCATGTTTCTGTGTATTTGTAACTTTGTATTGTACTTTTATCATACTTGTTCTATTGTAACATTGTAAAGTTCAATTGTATTAATCCTGGTTGAATGGAAGAGAAGGCCTAATGGCCTTAATTCCACCAGGTACAATAAAACAATTCTAATTCTAAGAAAAATAGACAAAAGATGTCCCCTCATGTGTGCATTTGTTTGTAATTGTAGCTATTAAACTTTTTGTAAAAAAAAATTATTGTGCGTTATTTTTCGACCCTAACATAAGCAACTCTTCTGTGACACATAATTATATGTGAGAAAGTTTGTGCAACATATTTTTGCACCATTTAATAATTCATATTTTACAGATGGGTTTCAAACTGTTCAAATCAATTGGAAAATATCCGAATTCTTCCCAATTTACATTTAAAGAAAAAAACCTAATAACTAGGGCAAGGCATTTAATGACCATAAAATAGTGAAAAAATGCAAAATAAAAAATGCATTTATGACCTAAAAATAGTGAAAAAATGACCCGAATTCTTAAAATAATGACCAATAAATTTACCGTTATTACTTATTAGTTTTTTTCTTAAGTAATGAATTGCTAAATACAGTTTATGACAATGCTTTAAATATGAATTTATAGTATAAAACACACTTATTTTGTTACTAAAGAAATCAGTAAATTTATACTACAGTACTTGGACACCCTTAGCGAAAAATAAATTCTTTCTGAACTTGCATGCCCATCAAATTGCCCCTAGCAAATATTTGCCATTTAAAAAGAAAGAAAAAATATCTATCGCTAAAATGCCGAAAATTACCTAAAATGCCAAAAATGTTGAAAATGACCTAAAAATGCCGAAAATTACCAAAAAATGACTATCTCTTGAAAAATAACGAAATATGCAAAAACAAATTGCCCTTATTTAATTAATTATTTAAAGATATACATAGGAGCTATCTTTTAACCTTCATATAAAAAAGATGCAAAATCATCAAATGCCTTGCCCTACTAATAACATAATTAAAATGCGGTGTCGATCTTTGGCTATAGCCAACAGATCAACTCCAAAAAATAATATTCACGTACTCATGAATAATGGATGGAGGACGTTAAACGTTAAACACATCCAAGCCTTACCACGTAGCATCGAAAATGTCGATGGAAGTGACTCATTTTAAACGTGCAAATCATTTTTTTACCGAGAAAAATCCCGTTTCTGATATATTTCTTTCATTATCAGATTTTTTTAAAAGCTATTATTATATGATATATTAATTCTGTGACACATATAAATGGAAAAATGAAAAAATCAATCTAAATTTAAGAACGTACTGCCCTGCCATCTAGTGGGAAATGACTGCACGACTTGCTGAACGCCATCTTTGTTGCATCGAGCCCCAGCTTCTACAGCTTAGCAGATACCGGTAGTGACCTCCTTTCGAACGGCGCTCAGTTCAAGTGCAATAGACCTTATACTGTGAATAGACCAATACCAGGGAACAGTGGCGGACGCAGAGTGGGGGATAGGGGGGTTATATCCCCCCCGAAATTTGAAAAAAAGGCTATATATTATATATGTAAGTTAATTAATCTTTTTTAGTATTCTTTCTACCTATTCAAATCCCCCCCCCCCCCCGAAAAAAAATTCTGCCTCCGCCACTGCCAGGGAATTTCCTTACGTATCCTTATCGCACAAACATATAAACTTAATAGAGAAATGAGGTTGAGTGCGTGTGCATAAGAAGTTATATCTTAAATAAACGGTGCAAAATATCTTGCACAAACTTTCTCACATTGACTATACAGTGGATGCCACTTCTTAAAGACTTTTTCCCCAAGAACTGCCTCTACCTGCAGCCACCCGAATCCTCTTTGACCTGTCAATCAGTGAATAGAAAGGTAATTAGGCGTATTCACACTTGTCTGCAATCCAGCACAACGTTGCCAAGTACGTACTACAGCACGTTTACTTCACTTGAAGTGGTGAATGACTGCGGAAACACTGGAGAAAACCACGCGACTAGAAGAACACCTATTCTTTGTCGGTGCAGATTTTCGGATTAGGGAACAATGCTATTGTATTCTTTTGTAGAAAGATGATGGTTTGGGACAAGGTCTTCTTAAAATGGAACGAACAGTATTATGTCAATGGCGTAACCGGGAGGGGACCATAGGGGCCACCCCCATAGTATTTCTTTGTTTTTTATTCCTCGAAAATGATTACGTAGCTAATAAAATAACATTCAAATTTATATAAATAGAAAACAAAAGAAAATGAAAGCATTTCTAAAAAGAAAGATGAATAGTATTTACATTCTAGAGGTCTTCTGTCAAATGTGTAGACTAGCTGTGAGAACCACAAGACAGCATTTGTTCGAGTTCCTTACATTTAATCATTATAATAAATAAATATTTCTGATGAAATATTCTAGGCCAGAACTCACTTAAAGGTCAGAAGTTTGATATTTGATTGTTTCAATTTTTATGTGACATGTAAAACTGACAAATTTCTCAAAAACTCAAAGTGCAAAATCACGGATAAGTTATAGACTGGTCACTGGACACAGGCCTGATGAGAGAGAGGGGCAGTCGGTGCTTCAGCCCCGGGACCCAGGCCCAAAAGGGGGACCGGCCGACCAGGTTTTATATTTTACTTTCTAAATTTACTCTAAAATAAAATTGGTTATAAGTCAATAAACAGCTTAAGTTATGTTTTATGTGTTTATTTTATCTGCATTGTCCTGTCGTATAACGGTGTCAGGGAATTTATCAGTTAATCTGAAACGAATTAATCTTGAAGAAAAATTGCTATTTTTGAAAAGTAGAAGCAGAAATCCTTTTTGACTCAACAGCAGGTCTCACTAACGTTCGGCATTTAAAATCATAATTTTTAAAAGATTAAGCTGGTACATACAGATAAAACTGTTCCTAATTAAAACATTTTAATGTATTTTTCCGTTTCGTGCCCGGCATCAGTTACCCAAATTGGCCCAAAATCAATAGGTTTCGTCCCATGGGCGTTATAAATGGTACACAATGTTTTATGAAAATCCGATAAAGCGTATTTGAGTTATCGCGCTTACAGACAGACAGTCAGACAATCCTGTCTACCAGACATCTCGTAAAGTACCGGTGACATTCTGGCACTTAATAATTATGTAATATCATTACATAATATTTTTGTTGCATACATTATAAAGGGCAAATTGGGTAGTGAATATAATATTTGACGGGGGGCCGGGAACATTTTTCACTGGGGCCCTTACTCAGTGCTTTAGTTGGAAAAAAATATTTGGGGGAGCTCACCAAAATACGTAACATCAAAATACCAGGTGTAGAGTATATTTGCACGGATCTACCTAGAAACTGACCACTGCCACCGCCGCTATTCAAAATATCTCACCAAAGACGGTGCCTAAAATAGGGGTTAACCCGTAAACAACTTTCACCCTCAAGGCCTTTCTTGCATTCCAAGAATTCAGGATCAGTCAGAATCCTCTATTGGAAATGAAAGACAGATACAAAGTTGCCGCATTATTTATACAGTGGAACATTTCTTCAATAGTCAATTCATGTCTGTGGAAAATATGAGATCTCCAATTTAAAAAAAAAAATAGAAATAAGGAATATTGAGCCAAATATTTCCCGGAACGCAGCTCCGGTGAGCTCCGGCCCAACTAAAGCACTGCCCTTACTTTCTTTCCACGGCCCTGACTGGACATGCACAGAACAGCAAATTCTCAAGCAGTCAGGGGTTTCATTTTGGAACAAACCTATTAAGAATAAGAATCTTTATTAGCCGTTAGGTATGTTTGATACAATTGGCTTCGTCATAGATTTTACATAACATATTATCGACGTCCATCCCTGCTGTCAGCTTTGGCTTTTGATAAATTCCTTTTTTAACAAAAATAAGCCTTACAATTAGCTTAAGAAATAAGAACGCGATGACGAAACCAACAATTTCACTATAGTGTCTTAAATAGACAGTATTTCTTTAGCTTGCTGAGGAATTGTCTGTTGCCATTGAGTAACAGGGTTGCCAGATCAGAAACGTAGAACAGTCGTACCAATATCGGAAAATAGTCGTATGCTAGTTGAAATTACCGTATACTCCGTGATTTTTCAGTGTAATGAACGTATTGCGTTAATAATAATAATAATAATAATAATAATTAATAATCGGTATTATGCACCTTATATAGGTCTAGTTTAGATACACTTTTTTCAATACATCTAAAAAACCGTTCTTAAAATTCATAGCATCTAATTGTTAATAAACCTTCTTATTTATAATTTATTAGGCGTGTTTTATTATTTTCCGATGGGCTAAATTTGATAAAATACAATAAAATTAAATAAACAGTAGTTGCCACAGTGTTGTAATTATTTCCAATTATATTGATTTTAGCAACATGCGTACAACAAAAACCATGAGAAAACAAAAAGCTGGATACGTATCAAAATTTAAAATTTGTCATTACATTGATTAAAAATATATAAAACGCTTTGCTAAAAATAGTCGTACAAATAGGCATACGACTCATGGTTGCGTCGTACATCGTACAAATCTTTGAAATAGTACGACTGGCAACTCTGATGAGTAAGTAAGATGTAAGTGGTAAGACTGTATTTGGTAAGACCTATCATTAGGGCCCGGATTTTTATGTGCTAAAAGACTTAAAAATATTTATTTTTTATGTGCTAAAAATGTTAAAAATATGTGCTAAAATTTTAAAAATATGTGCTATAACTAAAAAAAAAAATTCTGAAAAAAGAAACAAAAACACCAGAATGTTCGTAACTTACTAGAACAAATTATATTGAAACTCGCCAACATCAGATGTAAAATGCTGACAGGAGTTGCAGTGCACAACAAATGTCATCTCCAGATTATGGATCACAAATCCTTGTCTGTTATCCGAGAATAATGCCTTATATTGAGAAAAGGAATCTTCTACATCACACGATGTTAACCTTGCATATTTAAAGAGGGGTATATCACTAACACACACACACACACACACACACACACACAATCAATTCAATTATGTTTTGGCCTGCCAAAACTTGAGCGACTTTGCCACCATTTTTCTCAATCATACCTTTAAATTGTTCTTAGAACTTCTATTTTCGAACCTGAGATAGTGTTAAGTTGCCTTTCAACGTATTGTATTTCTTTAATTGAATTACGCAATGTTGAGATTGGGTTCGGTTCTGTTCTTCCCTGATAATCACTCTCACCTCATTACAAGTGAAGCATTTGTGTTGAATTCATTCGAGATACAAATTTTTGTTGTAAAATGTTAACAGAGAATGAGGAAAAGTACTAAAATATTTATTTATGGAGAATATATCGAAAATATTTATTCACATAACTTTTTTGTAAAACATGTGTTTTCATGTAAAATAAAATTTGGAATTTGCGGTTTTCAGATCTTGATATGAGCATCAGGAAAAAAAAAAATTACATAAAAAATCTGAAAAAGTACTAAAATATGTATTTATGGAGAAAATATCGAAAATATTTATTCACATAACTTTTTTTGTAAAATATGTTTTTATGTGAAATAAAATTTATAATTTGCGTTTGTCGGACCTCGATTTGGATATTAAACTTTGTTTCAGGAATGTACGCATGAGGAAAAAAAAACATTTTTTACATACAAATCCGGGCCCTACCTATCATCATAGTGTCGATCTCTGGCTATAGCCAGCAGATCAACTTCAAAAATTTGTTTAAAGTGCGCCGTGAACGGCCACGAGAGAGAGACGTGTTGAACTGAGTCGTCGAGTCGTAGGACTAGTCAAACAATAATGTTATCTACATTACAGCATTAGTAAGTGCTCAAGGAAGTGAATCCTTTAAAACGTTTAACTAATTTTCAACTAGAAATATTAAAAATATACCGATTTCTTAAGCATAGAAGAATTTTCCCAAAAGTTATTTGATTTTGTACTGACAATTTCTTGACACAAATGAATGAAAAACTGGTAAAACTAAGCTAATTTTCGTAACTTACTGCACTCCCATCTAGTGGGAAACAGCACGACTTGATGTACGCCATCTTTGTTATCTCGAGCCCCAGCTTCTAAAGCTCAGCAGATATCGGTAGTGACCTCCTTTGGCCGGCGCTCAGTTCAAGTGCAACAGGCCAATACTAGAGAAATATAATTCCTTACGTATCCTTATAGTATATAATTATATTAGCAGGTGCCCGTGGCTTCGCCCGCAATTATTTACTCAACTGCTAGGTATTTTATTTAAATTACTTATTTAACAGAAAAATAATTAAAAACGTTATATTTATTAACACTGACATAGTTTTTACATAAATGTTCCATCCTGTTTTGTTTCCTTTTACATACTTAGGGCCTATGATAAACATCCATATTTCTCAACTAAAAATACAAAGCCTACAGCTATGAATAACGCATCAGTGAATATAATTTTTTTTATCGACTTCTGATATGGCACACTCAGACTGAAACAACTGAAAATGCTGTCCCTACAATACAAACTCTTATTTTACATCAAAATGATAAGTGAGAAAATGTTATTCTCTATGTCCAGGGCAGAGAAAGTTAATTGATTGCATCACATTGTGCATTATTTTCGTGGTTTTCATTATTTATTTACACCAATGAATTATATTGACAGCTTCTCTAATTTTTCAAAGTCCCGTGTCATTCACTTCCAAAGCTACCTGTGACCACTGCCAACAATACACTGTTGTCATGAGAACTGTTTATGGAATTTGATTTGGATTTGATAATTCTGTGTAAAAAAGGTATTGTGTCTCATTTAAAAAATTTGATTGTTGGAAATTAAAATCAAGATGCGTTAGCATCTCTCTCCTTGACTGATATTCGGTTTGAACGATTATGATATTGGATGGCGATGAGTTATGGGAAAAAAGCCAGTCCTACAAATCCGGCATTTGCCTTTGCGGATGAGAAAACCATGTCCCTGGTTTTAGTGTTAAACAAATAAAGAAGTTAACATGTCATGAAAATATTTTAGGATCTTATTCCCTTTAAATGATGACAGGGAAGTCATACTTATTTTTCTATCTCGATTCATATTAATTCTATAAAGAAATTAGCTTCGCTTGTTGGGGGCTCAGACACCAAACCCCCAGTGAGGTTTTCAGGAAAGCTGCTGTCTTTATACTGCCCTATAGCCTGTTGCCGTGTAGCCATAAAAAAAACCCTAAAAAAGTTCGGGAAGACTTTAGGACTTCTTCTGGATAAAAAATTAAACTTTCTGGAATTTTTCCATCACTTACTAGCTAAAAGGTACAGACTGCCAAATCTCAGGTTTCTAGCTCATCTGGAAGTGGTAAACATTAATGGCATATTTTATGAAGTAAATTTCAACTGATATTAAAGGATGAATTGGCGAGGATGATTCATGGTATGTAAATATACAATTCGGCATTTGCCATTACCACTGGAGAAACCATGAAAAAAACTCATGTCAACTGGGATTTGAACCTGGGACCTCCCGAATGCGAGTGCAAGATGTTACTATCTCGACCACCCCGTTAAGTTCACAGAAATAATTATTTCTAGACTTTCAGAGGCCTATGTGAACGCTGTTTGATAATACCGTTGCCATGGAAACCAAGACCTTTGTCGGTGGTTTTTAGGGGTAAAAATTAAAAAATAAACATTTTGGAATGTTCCTGTAGTTTACAGCCTGAAAGCTATACGTGTACCAAATTTCAAGTTTCTAGCTCATCTAGAAGTGGGCAAACATTAATTTCAGTGAGTGAGTCAGCCATGAGGCTTTATATCATAGGGATGTGTATGACAAAAAATGTTTATTTTAATATTCTCTACAACTTGACTGAGCTAGTATTTCATGCATCATCTGCTCTAATGGAGATAATCTAGAAAAATCGGAAACGGAGCACGAGTGAAGTGCCCCCAAGTCATTTTTACGTAAAAACGGATATAGCCATTTTATTAGTCATGGACGGAAGTTTCAAATTTTAAATTTTTATTAAAATCGTTGGATTCATAAAAAAAAATCAAAATTTTGTAAAGACGTTTTTATGAAAAGTCCCCTTAATAGCCTATTTCAGTTATAGAAACCAAATTTTGGGCGGTTCAATAATATTTCAAAATTTTAAATACTGGTAATTCAAAAAAAGGTAAATACAACGAACATAGACTGACAGATGATTCCAAAAACTTTTTTTTTTAATTACTATTGATAAAAACCTAAATTCTGAATTATAACAACACTTTATTCTCCACTTACTTTCACTTTTAATTACACAGGACTAGTTTCAAGAGCATTTATTCGCTCCCATCATCGGCTGGTGGTCGACTGTTATTCTGGTTGCCATGTTGGTTTGTATATATGCATTGTTCTGTGCTGCCCTCTCGTTCAGTTTTTGTAAGTCGCACTATGTCGTCTATAGGTGGTATTTCAAAGTTCATAACCTTGTCTTCTTTCTTAGTGATGAATATTTTCTCCCATACGTTCAGTTCGGATGGTTTCTTAACGTGTTTTAATAGTTTGATCTACTTTTTAACACTGTGATTTTTTGTCCAGCAATGGTATGCAACTGCTGATCTTTCGGTCTGCATTAGTTTTATGTTTCTTAAGTGTTCCTTCATTCTTATTTCCAAACTCCTCCTGGTTTGTCCAATGTAGACTGGCATGAAAATTATAAAAAAATGGTTCGATTCTAACCTTTTGTCACTAAACGTGGATAAATCAACATTAGTTCCTTTCTCATTAACATCTACTGGCCAGATAGCGCGGAAAAAATGTACAAATTTAAATTTAATAATACATAATTGTAATTTTGATGTGAATTGTAAATGCTTACCACTGAAAGAAACAGCCGTTGTGAAATATTTGGGTATTTTTATTGATAAACACCTTAAATGGTCTCACCATGTTAACTACATCTGTAATAGACTACGCCGAACAATTCATAAATTTGTCATTTTACGCCACTGTATGCCCATTACTGTTTTACATTCCGTTTATCTAGCACTTTTCCAGTCCATTATTCAATATGGCATTCTCGTCTGGGGAGGATTAGCGAAAACTACCCTTAAGCCCCTCTGCCTTTTACAAAAAAGAATAATAAAAATCTGTCTAAGAAAACGCATTGATTACCCAACTAGCCTAATATTTTCGGAATTTAATGTTTTAAGTTTGGACCAAATTTACAAATTTTCTATATTAAAATATTTTCACAAACATCGTATAAAATACTCTTCCAGTGATCATATTTACAAAACTAGACGAAATACTAATTTACTCCTATTAGAACCCAAATGTCTCACATCGGCAGGATTAAAGCATAGCATTAATTTTGGACCGCGCTTCTATAACTCAATTATCAGAAAAAATCCTGATCTCTCAGCATACTCCACTGTTAAATTTAATAGATATGTAAAGAATTTTTTGTAATTTTTTAGCTTTTAAGTAATTTTTGTTTCACTCCTTTTATGTATTTATGTTTTTATGTTTTAATGTTTTTGTTTTACTTTCTTTTTTAGTTAAGCACATTATACACTCTATTTCTTTGTCTCTCCTCTTTCTTCACTTTGATATTTTTGAAACGGCACCCGAGCACGAGCAGTCTTGCTCATTTGGGTGTATTACTAAATGTAATACCTCTTGTAATATCTCTTGTAATAAATAAATAAATAAATAAATAAATAAAATCACAATCTGCGCATTCTATTTGGTAGATACCAGATAGTTTTTTAGTTTCTAGGTATCCTGAAACCTATTTTCCCAGTGTTTCAATGTTTTTGTCATGATCAGAAATTGACTTGGTTTAATTAATATTGCAAGATCAGGCGGTGTTAACTGTTCAGTGCTCTATGGATTCAATTTTTCTTTTTACAGCATAAGATCTCCCAGGGCATGGCTGCCACTGACTTCTAACATTAGAAAAAAATGCAAAACCAAGGAACTTCGTTGTTAATACTGTAGTTATGAAAAAAAAACTAATGCAGTGGCGGCCAGTCATGTGATCAGTCTGCAAATTTTGCAGATTTTGAAAATCCTAAATTATGATATAGCTGTTGATGAATGATTAAGAATCAGGATTTTATCGATCACTAAGAAGGCATGAAGTCAATTTAGTGACAATTTTAATCCTACTTCGCTTCATTATTGACTTATGAGCACCAAATTTTAACGACTTTAATGCCCTGTAGCATACACATTTTACGTTATAGAGCAAAAATCTCCTAATAAAAATTCCTTGCCTCTGTCCACTCTATACACAGATGAAATATTTCGGTGTTATTCATTATCACTCTGTATAATAATATTAACATTAAATGGTCCCTTACTCAGGGGTGCCCACAGAGAGGGATTAAGATGCAGAATACAACAATGAAATTTCTGGGGGGTTTGAACATTTTTGCAAAATTAGCATTTTATATGTTAGAAATAAAAACGGTCACGTTTTATAACTTCAAAAGGTAATAAAAATTTATTCTAATTCTTGAAAAGTGAATAAAATATACTGTACAACTAGTATCAGTTAAATGTATATATGAGGCGCGTCCACAAAGCAAGTTTCCCTGGGACTGTTTACAGAAACAAAACACAATTTCAAGGAAATATTTATTGCAACATATACAGCAAGTGTTCAGTGATTTTTAACAAATTTGCCACCGGAATTGACAATGTTTCTTATAATGGGGGACCAACCTTTGAATACCTGTGTCGTAGAAGTCTGTTGCTTGCGCTTTGAACCTTAGTGTGACAACCATTTCCTCTTCTCTGTCATTCCTTGAGGTGTAGGAAAAGATGAAAATCACTGGCAGCGAGGTTTGGGCTGTAGGGTGGATGTTTAAACTCTTCCCAGCTGAACTTCTGCGAGGGACTTGCTGGGAGGTGTTTAAAAATCCACTCTACAGCCCAAATCTTGTTCCCATTGATTTTCATCTTTTCGTACGCCTCAAGAAATGTCAGTGGTTCATATCCCAGGCTGCAGGCATCTACGACACAAGTTGGTCATACGGTATGACAAATGTCTCAATTCCGGTGGAGAATATGTTGAAAAATAGTTGAACTCTTGCTGTATCTGTTGCAATACATATTTCCATGAAATTTTGATTTGTTTCTGTAAACCAGGTATGGGCAACCTTTGGAAAGATGCGGGCTAAACTTTACGATATTTATGAAGTCGCGGGCCGTAGATAATAGGTAGTTCTGAAAAAATAATCATGATTTTTTTTTTGTATTTATAAAGTATAATGCTAAAGTTAGGCCTACATGAATGAGAACAATATTGAAACTGATTAGTGATTAGGTATTTACTTACAATCAGCAGAAATTAATAGCTTGAACTTGAGAAACAAGATAATCAATGTTGTCATCAATCCCACAAGCGCAGAGTGTTTTCAAAATTTCCATCCGTAAGTCTCGTTCGATACTTTGATTTAGGCCTATTGCAGCATTTTTCTAGCGCTGACCGGAAGGAACACCCTCGTAGTTTCCCCCTCTCACTCTCTTGTAGGCGAGAACCAAAAATATTTACTTTTTCGAGCGCGATTTTAAAATGTTCCGCGGGCCGGATCAAAAGTTGGGGCGGGCCGGGCGTTGCCCATATATGCTGTAAACGGTCCATGGGAAACTTACTTTCTGGACATGCTTCATATATATCATGCCTAATAAAACATACTTTTTCAATTTACTCTGTATTTATTACAAATACAGCAATACCTTCCCTTGGGAAGAAGTATTAGAGTAGGCCTACTGTTAGGTTGGGGTGATACGAAGCTAGGAGTGTTACTTTTTATAAAACTTAGGGGGAGAATGACAGTGCTATGGCACTGAGTACTCACCTTGATATACTCAGGCTTCAGATGTTCCTTGCCCAGCAAGTCAATACTTTTGAGTGTGACATCAGCACCTACAGCCCGCACTGCCATCATTGCTGATCTGGCAGGAGGAGACGGATCACAATAGTACAGTACTGGAGCCATCTGGAAACAACAAATTATAAATAATATCAAACTTAAGGAAAAGTACAGAAAGAAGAAAGATGATTAAGATGATTCTATATAAAGCTTGTAGGGCCCAAATTAAAAATGATATTGAATTAGCTTATAGGTCTTATCTATAGAATATAGAGGAGAATATATCACAAAATACCAACCAATTTTGGAATTTTATAAAAAGTAAAAGAAAACAACTCAAATCTAATGTAGAGATGGTATTTAATGGCCAATCTTTAAAAACAAATGTTGAAATTGCAAATGGATATGCAGACTATTTTAGATCAATATATTCACAAACCAAATCTACATACAATCCAATATTTAATGCTAACAATAGCGAATTGGACTGCCTTGATTTGAAAAATATAACTACGGTATTACAGAAGTGAAACAGACCATAAAACAGTTAAAATCAACAAAATCTTCTGGGCCAGACAAAATACCCACCTATGTTTTTAAAGGCTGAGGAGAAGCATTGGCATATCCACTAACCCTGATATATAATAAAATACTTGAAAAGAGTATTTTTCCAGATGCGTGGAAATTTACTAAAGTTACACCCATTTATAAATCGGGAAATACGAAATTAGTACAAAACTATAGACCCATTGCAATTCTATCAACACCAGCCAAAATATTTGAAAGCATTTTACATAAACATATTTTCAATCATGTTAAACTATCAATCTCATCAAAACAACACAGTTTTATGCCTAAGAGATCAACAATTACCAATCTATGTAACTTCACAGAATATATATCATCTGAATTAGATGAGTACAAACAAGTTGATACTATATATACTGATTTTCAGAAAGCTTTTGATAAAGTAGATCATGACCTCCTATTAAAGAAATTAACCTTTTATGGATTTTTCCCGAAATTACTCAAACTGTTGAGTTCATATTTAAACAGCAGATCCCAAATAGTCAATTATAAAGGCCATTTTTCATATAAATTTACCGTCAATTCAGGTGTACCTCAAGGATCAAACCTGGGTCCTCTATTATTTTTATTATTTGTAAACGATTTGCCAGATGTATTCAAATGTGATAATGTTTGCTGATGATGTCAAATTATATAAATCTATAAATTCAGCAGAAGACTGTTATAATCTTCAAACTGATATTAATTCAGTATCAAAGTGGAGTGCAGATAACAAACTACCACTTAATATTAAAAAATGTGAAAAAATGACATTTGCAAGATGCAAAGAAACCATTAGATTTGATTATAGCATTGACAACATTCTATTAGTTCAAGTAAAAAGCAAAAAAGATCTAGGTATTGTTTTTACTTCTGATCTAAGATTTAATGAACATATAGAATTAACAGTTAGGAAAGCATTGGGAATCCTTGGTTTCATAATGAGAAATTCATACATGCTAAGCCAGGAAACATTAACTCGTCTATATTATTCTCTCGTTAGACAAAATTTGGAATATGGATCTATCATTTTGGATCCGTTTACTGTAAAAAACAAAAAAATAATCGAAAAAGTGCAAAACAAATTCCTCAAGTTTTTAATGTTTAAAGTTTGCGATCCATTGTATATGAATTATGATAAACTCCTGGAAAATTTTGAATTCCAAGCTTTGTCACATAGAAGAGCATGTCAGTCATTAAGTTTTTTGTATAAAATAATTCATTCCCATATTGATGATACAAACCTTATAGAAAAAATTTATATGTATGTACCCAGTAAAAATAGTAGATTAAGAAAACTATTTTTTACTCCCAGAGTAAACACAGACTTACACAAAAATTCACCAATAAATAGAACTTTGAATAGGTACAATCAAATCCACCCACTTAATCTCTATCTATATAAAAGGCTTTGTCCTGACTGACTGAATGAATGACTGACTGAATGACAGGAATCAACGTACAGCCTAAACTATAACAGGTAGAGACTTGGAATTTTGACAGTACCTTCGTTTCATAATGTAGGTGCTCACTAAGAAAGGATTTTGAAAAATTCTGATTCTAAATGCCAAAAATTAAATGTTTTTGAAAATACTTAATCCCTTTTTACATAGAATTATCAATTCCAAATCACAGAATATATTGTTGCCAAATGGTATATGGATGGGCTTGGAAAAAACAATTGAAATGCACTTTTGACAAATAAGAGAAGTTATCAAAATAATTCATGTTATAAATAAATATTACAGAATGAAATCCACTAAAATAATGGAATCACATAACTTTCTCTACCCTGGACATAGAGAAAACAAAACGAGGTATGGTAATGTGTATATTATTATATTATATCGCAGGCTTTTGGAGAGAAAAGTATGAAAGTGATATTGCTTTCTGTTTAATTTCATCCCCAAAACGACTTTATGGTAACATAAGAGTGGGAAATTTCCCGCCTCGATATTACAATTTTATGTTACAGGAATTTCTGTTTCTTCTTATTGAAACCTCTACCAGGCTTGCTGTGCACTGTACAAGCGATGGGATGCAAAATTCTAGATCCTCTATGAGTCATAAAAAACTATATCAAGCGTTTTCTGAGGGAATAGTTTGAGTGTAATAAGTCGTTCTTCCTATTTCAAATTATAAATGCCTATATAAGGACCTAGAATTTAAAATTTAAAATCCTTCATTATGATAAAATATTACAAATAATTTCAAATGGAAGTAATTATTTCTCATTTATCTAAGGTTGTGAGTTGTTACAACTCGTAAGACTCGTTTTGGTCCAAACAACTCTAACTATGGTATGTGGAAACTTAAGCCTCTCTTCATAGTACAGTGAAATCTTGATACAACGATTTCGCAGGGACCAGAAAAATATATTGTTGTAGAGAGATATATTGTTATATCAAGAATTTACAAAAAAATGTTCAAATTTTGGTAGTATATAGGAAACAACTTCAATAGCTGAAATTCTTTAAGTATTTAGAGAAATAAAGAATTTTATCACATAACTGCTATACTGTACTGTATTCACTCCACCCTTAAATTATTACACTATGAGCAAACACATTTTACATTGCATTATAGCACAGCACCATGAACAGGATGACTCATTTTTGCCCCCTGTTTGTAAAAGTGAGAAATGACAGTTTGTTTAGCTTTTTTTTATGAACCGGGATACATACAATAATGCCCTTATTTGATTCGAGGTTCACTAAATGGCATTCTCGCAAGCACAGAACACATACATAGAGGCAATGGCTTCGAGTGCGGTTAAGGTTGGTAGATGCACACTTTGTTCTACCTCCTCTTATTCATCTTCTGCCTGCTTGTTTTGGATTTCCTCAATGTTTTCTTCCGTTAGCTCCGGGGAGTTCATGATTTGCACTTTCACGATCTATTTTTATCCTTGTACCGAGGAAAAGATATTTTACGGGGATTCTAAATGTAATCGTAATGGAGAAGTTTATCGTTATTAAGAGTATCGTAAAACCGAGGGGAATTTTACATTATTTTAATGGAAAGAATGCAGGGACCAAAATATTTTAACGTTATAAAGAGTATTATTGTTATATCGGTAATCGTTGTACGGGGATTTCACTGTAATTGCTTGTACTAATTTAGTTTAGAGATTTATGTGTAAACAAAATTTCCAGGGGAGGGGGGGGGGCAGCGGCCCTATCCTGTTCCCTTCCAGACAGCCGTGTACCCACATATTCCTTCACATATGCTTATCAAACTTTAGACCTTTGTTCTTCCGTAACCCCTGCTTAATGAATCGATCTGGAGCTTATCTCGGAAATCAGTTTAAAAAATCTGATGTGAAATTCATGTGACTTCAGTGGCGGATCCAGAGAGACATTTTGGGGGGGGGAACTAAAGTAGAGAGGGAAGTTTTTACTCATAAAAATTAATTATTCCCAGTACACAATTGAAAACAAAATGAACATTTCAGCATTTTCTTACAAAGGTATTTCAAAATAATGAATGTCGTTGCTTTAATTTAAGTATTTGGGTTATGTTCTAATAAATTTTCAATAATTTGTGCTTAATGTTACAAATTTTGGGGGGGGGGGAAATTTCCCCCATTCCCCCCCCCCCCGTGGATCCGCCCCTGTGTGACTTCCTCTACCCAAATAAAAGTTAGCCCTTTAGGCTAGTACAGGCTAATATAATTATTATGTATGACATTCTCTTCTTGTAATTTTGTTGTAAAATGAAGAGAATGCCGTTACCACATCACATCGCATCCCCGAAGGATTCATAACCCAAATAAAATCTGATTAATGTACTCTCATAACTTTCTTCACTTTAAGCATGGCCAATACACCTTTCTCTCTTCACATTCTGCTATAGAACAAGAGGCCGTGTTGCAAAAAGCACGTATTCAGAGTAGGTGGCTCATAGAATTTGTTTTCGAAAAAATGTTTTAAATAAAGGTTTTAGCTCTTAGTATAAGCCCCCCAAATGTAAAATTTAAACAAAATCGTAGGAGCTGTTTTCGAGAAAATCGCGACATACATATCATAATTGCAATTATCACTTATTAAAAAAAAAAAAATCATTCTGGCACTTGATATTATTATTATTATTATTATTATTGCACTAAGGTAATCACAATCACGTGGAGACTTTTGAACATCTACAGATGCATTCCGAGGTACAGCTTTCCAATAGCAGAAATTCAGATAATTTCAAATTTCTATTACTCAGTAACTATAAATGCTACTTAAACAAAATTTTGCATGCTTAATGTGTACCCACTGCACTTCATAAGACTGCTTTCAAATTTTTAAAAATGCTAACCATTACTTGTAAAAATATCATCAAATATTTAAAAAAAAATTTTATCCGTACTAATGGCGTTTTCCAGATAGATTCTGTAATTCACTGAATATCTGCAGGATTCTTTTACTAAAATAATCTAAAGACCTATATCAACAACATATACTAGGATCTTTAACATGTTCCTACAGATATGGTTTCTTTCTCAATCATAACTTTCATATTATTTTGTTTTATTTCACATTAAAATTGTAACTACTTATGATAAAGAAAAGATCCTAGTATATGTTGTTGATATAGGTCTTTAGATTATTTTAGTAAAATAATCCTGCAGATATTCAGTGAATTACAGAATCTATCTGGAAAACGCCATTAGTACGGATAAAATTTTTTTTTAAATATTTGATGATATTTTTACAAGTAATGGTTAGCATTTTTAAAAATTTGAAAGCAGTCTTATGAAGTGCAGTGGGTACACATTAAGCATGCAAAATTTTGTTTAAGTAGCATTTATAGTTACTGAGTAATAGAAATTTGAAATTATCTGAATTTCTGCTATTGGAAAGCTGTACCTCCCCCCTTAACATCGAAGCATGAAAGTAGCATCTCGCATATA
The DNA here is from genome assembly GCA_964059195.1 of Ectobius pallidus. Lineage (NCBI taxonomy): Eukaryota > Metazoa > Arthropoda > Insecta > Blattodea > Ectobiidae > Ectobius > Ectobius pallidus. The sequence goes on from CAXKWD010000009.1 coordinate 146,527,296, forward strand.
ATACAGACAACCTTGACAATAATATTGCTTTCGGTGCCATCCACGCCCGCAGATTAGGCAACATGCAATGAACACGCCCATTGAACTGAGCTAATTTCAGAGGTAACGTGTATTAACGTATCACACTAAAATAGGAGCTGGAAATCAAACTACTATATGTGAATACCGCCGTCCAATAATGATCGCACGGTTTTTCTTTTCGTGTGTATTTTGTTTGTAGATATCAGAAAGAATAAGCAATTGATAAACATTCTGTACATCAGAAAATCAAAGAAGAGAAAAATGTCAATTTGCGGAAAGCATTGTAGACAAGCATATACGCCCGCGATTATTTACCTAACTCCTGTATGTTTTATTTAAATAATTTGAAATGGGCTGGACATGTTGCGCGCATGGGGGAGGAAAGACATATCTCAAAAGTACTGAATGAGAGACCCGAAGGGAAAAGACCACATGGATCGAAGACCTAGACATGGGAGGACTAACGGAAGGAGGATCAGCAAGGGATGGTTGGATGGAGTTAGCAAAGAATAGGGTTGAATGGTGGTCTCACGTAAGCGCAACAATGAACCTTCGGGTTAAAAAATAGATAATTTTCCTTTAGCTTGCTGAGGAATTGTCTATTGCCATTGAGTGAGCAAGTAAGTAAGTATTTAACAGAAAAAATAATTAAAACATTAAATTTATTAACACTGACATCATTTTTAGATAAATTGCAGGAATTATATAATTTTATTCTTAACAAATAGAAATAATTAAACGAACAGAACTAATCTCATGCTTCCGTATGGCCATAAACATTCGAAATGAAACTATTAAAATGTACCACAGACTCATGAACCTTACCCAAATCATGAATAAACAATTAAAATGATTGATAATTAAAAAAAAAAAAAAAAAATCCCGGTTTCGTTGTACATTAACGAAAAAAGTGCGATGCCCGGGGAGGAAAACGGCCTCAGATTCGAGTTTCCTAGCTCAAAAAAAAAAATTCCGCATAATGAGTTTTGACCAAGCCATTCAATGCTATTTTTTCCCGGTTGCTATGGCAATTAATCTCACAATTAAATACTGTCTTGTTAATAGGTGGCGTTGGCTGTGCGAACAATAGAAACAAATGCACATCAATAATTATTACATGGCCTACTAAAACACGCGGAAAGAGAGCACAAATAAAGCAGAATATATCCAAACGAACTGTGGTATGAAAGGCAGTAACTCACCTTTAACTCTTATCTCACTGAAAGCTAATGATGCTGTATTTGCCAGTCACTCGGCGTGGTTACGGGTTACTTAACATCTACAGCAGAGCCATCTGGTAATAGACCTTGACCGTCAATTACGCAACTGGACAGCATCCAGCAGTTTCAAACTCTCATTTTATTCATATATGTGACACGGCCGACGATCAATTCTTCCGTGCGAGATGATAGTAAATAAAGCTGCTATCAATGACATGCCAGGTTCACCCCCCCCCCCCAACCTGATTGGCTGTCGACAAGGGCGCCCATATGATATTTTCTAGGGGGGGGGCAATTTTTTTAATTAATTAATTTTTTTCTCTTTAACTTCTTCGGCCACTTTGTAACATTATATTAATAATATAATAAGTGCAACAATCACGTAGGGTCTAACCATAAAATAATTGCGGGGAGGGTCGAAAGTGCCGGGGGGTCGGGGGCCAATCCACAGAAAATTTTTAAATATTGAACTAATGAAAATCACATTTTACACTATTTTAGCACTCAAAAACTAATTAGGAAATTTGTTTACCATACTCTAAGACATACCAATGTAAACAAGAAATTGTTACTTAAGTCGGGTGTCCACCCCCGGGAAATTTTTAAATATGGAACTAATGAAAATCACATTTTACGCTATTTAGCACTCAAAAACTAGTTAGCTTGGCAGTTTTTAATTTTAGCATATAAAACGGTAATTTTGCAACAATTTTCAACCCCCCCAGAAAATTCATAAAACGCTAATATTTTGCCCCCCCCCCCAGAAATTTCAATGACGCAGTCTGCGTCTTAACCCCCCCCCCCCCCTGTGGGCACCCCTGTTTTAGTACACGCTCTCTAAAACAGTTGCCTGTCGGATTTGTAACATGCCGAAAAATTGCGACCTAGGTCGCTAAAATTGCGTAAAACTGCAATTTTAACGGCCTAGGACGCTAAAGTCGTCATGGCACTCTATAAACAAAATCCAGATGCCATTGACCAGACACGCCAACTTTAACATGGATTTAAGCTGGCCATAAAACAACAAATTTAAGCCAAAATGTTTCTTTATAATCAAAAACTTTACCAGGGTTTTTCGCAAAACACGGTAGCCTACTTCATCATATAACAACAAATATAAGCCAACAATTTTCACATCTTGGTTCACAAGAGAATCATTGCTTATCATGGATGCACCAGCATTTAAATGCAATAATATATTCCTTCTCATAGTCTACTGATGCCTAAATTTCATTGCTCTGGAGCTTAACTCGGAAATCGATAACAAAAACAACTTATTTTCTGCCTACCATAATTGCAATTATCACTGATTAAACAATTGCAATCTGGTACTTTGTTACATCAGTTTACCTGATTTCATTTTACTGCATGTAGCTCCAGATCGATTCATTAAGCAGGGCTTATGGAAGAACAAAGTTCTAGTTTTTTTTTTTTGTAAATTCAGATTAAAATCGTCTAGCATCGGCAGAACTATATAGATTTATGATATCTTGACAATTGCACACTCACATAAAAATGCTCCCCCCCCCCCAAAAAAAAATGTCAAATTGGCCGGTTTCAGGATTTGAACCAGGGACTTCCAGAATGTGAGTCCAAGACGTTAGCATCTCAACCACCTCACTCAGTTTAACGGTCTAGTTTGATAAGCATATGTAGAGGAAAAGTGTTAATTCTCATGGCTAAGTGTATTGCAACTTCCAAAGCCATGTATGAACATTGTAAAACAATATGTCATCATGAGAACTGATTAGAATTTCATAAATTCTCTTTAACATAATACCATAAAATAGGCACTAAATTGGGCATTACTCCGGTACCGGTGAACCGATTTGGTCCAATATCAATAGACTTCTTCCCATGGATGTTATAAATGTGTATACCAAGTTTCATGAAAATCCGATAAAGCGTCTTTGAGTTATCGCGCGTACAGAAACGGACATTTTCCCGGCCACCACACTATCTCATAAAGTATCATATTGGCACTTAATAATTAATAGGTCTAATGGACATATTTTTAGTTTAAATGAACACAAATATCCGACAGTAATTTCCAAATTCTCTTTTGATAGTGAAATAACAAATTTAAATCACTGTTCAGCACAGACTGTAAATTACTAACGGCACATTTTGCTGACTCAGAATAATCAACAACTCACTTCAGTTCATGTTTGTGTAATAAAATACCTCGTTATCAGTTTGACAGAACAAACACTTCATCTTCAAAGATAATACAATGATCATTAGGTTTGGAAATATTTCTTACGTTTCAAGGTTAAGGAAGATGTGTAAATTTGCAAATCCAGGGAGATTAAGATAAGTTTGGGGGAGGGGGGGGGGGCAGAAAATAATTTCGGGGAGAGTTGAAAGTACCAGGGGGGTTGGTGGCTCCTCCTGGAAGTTTTTTAAATATTAAACTAATTAAAATCACATTTTGCGCTATTTTAACACTGAAAAACTAGTTAGCAAATTTGTTTAACTAAACTCTATGACATGCCAACATAAACAAGAAATCGTTACATAAGTTATAATCAGGGCCCGGATTCTAATGACATGTCATCTTTTTATTGATGCTGCATAGACATTGCTAACTTGTGGATAAATCCTAATCATGGCCTCTTGATTATAGAAATGCATTTTTAATAGGTCATTTTTTGTCATTATATGCAATTTTATATTTTTAGGGCATTTATTTCAATTTTAGGTCATTATTTAGTCATTTTCGTGTCATTTTCTTCCTTATTTAGTCATTTTCATGTATTTACGTTGAGTGTATTAACTTTTCTTCGTCGCTAGCGGTGCTGTCTTTGAAGTGTTGTTTGTTTAATGCAAGAAGGAAAAATTCGGCGTTAAAGTGTTAACATGTCTCAATAGGAAATGTGAATCAAAGAAACGCCAAAATTTTGTATTATATTACTATTGTTATTAGATTGACTTGGCACCAGAGTCTGCCACCTGCTTGGATTTGAGAGTGCAAACTACTGTTTACCCTCAAATAAACATCAAAATAATCCAGCAGATCACAAAAGAAATTCCGAATTTTGAATCGCGAGTGCCTCAGTGCATTTCCGTGAGAAAAGATCATTCAGAACATTACAGTCATTTACAGTATTTATAATTATGTACAAACTAGTCTATAACTTTATACGTACAATAATGATTTTTTATAAACAAAATATCAGTTTTTTGGTCATTTTTTATAATTTTTAAGTCGCTTTCTTTAAAATTTAGGGTCATTTTTCAAACAATTTTAGGTCATCAGAATCCGGGCCATGGTTATAATACTTATTACCAGGGCCCGGATTTTAATGACATGTCATCTTTTTATTGATGCTGCATAGACATTGTCAACTTGTAGATAAATCCTTATCACGGCCTCTAGATTACAGAAATGCATTTTTATTAGGTCATTTTTGTCTTTTTATGCAATTTTATACTTATAGGGCATTTATTTCAATTTTACGTCGTTATTTTGTCATTTTCGTGTCATTTACTTCCTTATATAGTCATTTTCATGTATTTACATTGAGTGCATTAACTTTTATACCTTCAATAATCTCCGTATGCTGACAGCAATTTACTGCAATCCTGAATAAGGTAGGATTTACAAACTTTTTTTCATATGGGTAGTATTTAAATAAATTACTAGGTTACCATAATGCAACATTTTTCTAGGATTGACTTTAAAACAATTTTCTTAATTTTCTTCTCAAATTATCCGATCAAGAACAAAGAACAGACTTTTTAGACCTACAACATCCTTTCTGCGTTTATAGTTTTTTCAATTATGCATAAATTAGTCTAAAACTTTGTGTGTACAATAATAATTTTTATATATAAAATACCAGTTTTAGGTCATTCTTTAGAATTATTAAGTCATTTTCTTTAAAATTTAGGGTCATTTTTCAAACAATATTAGGTCTTCAGAATCTGGGCCCTGCTTATTACTTTTTATAAGAAAAGTTAAATAACACATGGAACAGTGGAAATAATAGGCCCACATTTACAAGTTTAGTATTTCATTATTCAATATTAAATAATTAAATATTTGACAATGTAGAGCTCAAATAACTTAAACAGAATTTTAGGTTTTGATTTCGGGGGTGGTCCGGACCCCTGAACCCCTCTCCTAAACGCCAATTATTTCAAAACAGGCATTTTTATGATTTTGGTTCCATTGTACATAATAAGTATTGTAATGCGATGGTGCCACTCACTACAGTAAATATTTGAAATCCGTTAATTTAATTGAATGTGTTGTAAGGAGCGATGGGTGTTCCTGAATAAAATACAGTCACAATTATTTGTTTACAGTGGCGCCAACTCATATGGGCCCGTGGGACTCAAGCCCATCCAATAATTTGCCGTGTATTACTTGTATTATCATTATAATTTATTACAATTACTCAAAATTGTGTTTATTTGCAGACTCACTGTAAAGCAAAAATCAGGATATTGTAGACATATATAGTACAATCTTCTCTTGTTCCAATTCCCTCACGATAATTTGAAATTGTTCCACAATTCATTATATTTTTACGTGTCTGTGCAGTTTCTACAGCCACCACTATTCTAAAGCCTGTGTACTTAAGGAGAGAAAAGCTAGATTTAGACAATGCTTGCGAAAAAAAATCACAGGAAGGCCATTAATGGTCAAGGCAAAAAATTGTGATATAAGACAAAAGTGTGGACATTGGTAACTGGTTAAAAAGAAAGAGTGGATGGAACATGTAGAAAGAATGAATTAAAAAGGTCACCAAGGGACAATAAACCATGAAAAAGGTAGTGTGATTAGGGAGAATAGGCTCCTGGTCTAAGGAAAGAGGAAGAAGATACTTTACTCCAATCAGGAGAAACACATTTTGCTACATAAATATTTTATTTCAGTAAGTACCTAAAACATACAAAGTTTATAAAATATAACATTATTAACTATAAAGGATTTTTGTTAACTGGGCTACATAATTTTTTTTTTGGCGGTTGGATTACATTGACTGTTATTTATTTACAAACAAAGACATCGTTTCTTTATATTTATCGGAATTATCATATAAGTCCATATCGGGAAGGACCGATTTCACATCCAACAACATTTAAATCTAATTTTCGTTCCTGATCAATCATTACTCTCCATTTAATTATTCCATTTTCTAATTTTCCTATTGGCCCCCTACCTGTTCTAGTATATCCAGTCTTTTCCTACATATGAAACAGTTTTTTCCCAATCCAGCTCAATTCTCCAAGTAGATGGCAGCGGAGATACCTGCCAAAAGCTTGGAACCTAACCTCTATCTCACACGGTTGGAAGCCCGAGAAACAATTATACATTCTCAACACCGGGATGGGTATATAAAAGGATTTGTCTTGACTGACTGACTGACTGACAGGAATCAACGTACAGCCTAAACTATAACAGGTAGAGACTTGGAATTTTGACAGTACCTTCGTTTCATAATGTAGGTGCTCACTAAGAAAGGATTTTGAAAAATTCTGATTTTAAATGCCAAAAATCAAATGTTTTTTAGAATACTTAATCCCTTTTTACAGAGAATAATCGAATCCGAATCACATTTGACATTAAAACATATTGTTGCCAGTTGGTTTCAGATGGGTTTGGAATTAAATTAAATGGAAGTTTGACAAGTTTTGACAGTTGGCTTTGTCTATTTTTTGTCATACCTTGGAAATATTCTTTCGCGATCGCTTGAATGTTGTAAGCCCTAATATGGTCAAACATTGTTTTATTTCGACGAAACTCACTATACAGGGGTTTTCTTGACCAAGGAACTCGAATCTGAGGTCGCTTTTACCAGGCGACGCTATCTAATCGTGGTATGTAGTCCACGTGATTTAGGTGTTAATAAATATAATAATTTAACTATTAGCCTATGCTCTTAATTTTTAATTTTTTAAATAATTATCGCGGGCGAAGCCACGGGCACATGCTAGTACGTTATAAGCAGAATAGAGATATAAGCAAATGAGAGATTTTGAATTTCCTGCACTTAATGTAGCCATAATGTGCATAGAGAATGTTATCTGGATTCTCTGGAAACCATGTAACATTCTCTATGCATAATATGACAAATAAAGTGCAGCAAGAAATTCAAAATTTACATCTGCCTGTATCCATATTCCACTTCCAAAGGGTTAAAAAGGTAGCAACAAGCTTGCATGCATAGTCTGCCCACAGATAATTAGGAGTTTGGTGTAGATATCATGGTTTGGCACATCCTTATATTTGCCCTGGCTGAATGCGACTGCGAATAAGTGCGCCAAGTTGTTTAGCACCAGGATCGTTGAGCTCCTCATAACCAGAGATGTGATTCTGACAAAGAGCGAGCCAAGACCTCATGTTTGGGTATCCTGACAAATCAAAACCAATTTCCTGAAAAACAACACATCACATCAACAATATCGCTATTTAGTTTCTCGTGATACCTATAGAACACCTATGCGCTGATTCTCTGCTTATCAAGGGTTTCTAGTTCCATGCTTACTTTGTATGCTATTACCCAGACATCGAGAGATCTTGTATACAAAATCCTATAAGACTTAAAATATCTAAAACCATAAAGATCTATAAATGTCCAAAACCACATTTCTGCCCAAAATGTGTTGTATTAGACATGTAATGTCTTTTTAATCCTTCTTGTCTTCTGTTCAGAAATCTAAAAATAAAAATTTATAAGACAATTATCCTGCCGGTTGTATTAAATGGATGCGAGACATGGTCACTTACTCTTCGGGAAGAATATAATATGAGATAACTCGAAAACAGGGGGCTTAGAAAAATATTTGGGCCTAAGAGAGATGAAAATGGGGACTGGAGAAAACTGCATAACGACGAGCTTCATAACCTGTACTTGTTATTGGATATAGCAAGGGCAATTAAATCACTGAGGATGAAATGGGGAGGAAAGACATATCTCAAAAGTATTGACTGGGAGACCCGAAGGGAAAATACCATTTGGAAGACCTAGACGTAGGTGGGAGGACAATATTAAGGATGGATTTAAGGGAAGTAGGATTTTCGAGGGATGATTGGATGGGGTTAGCACAGAATAGGGTTGAATGGCAGGCTCAGGTAAGCGCAGCAATGAACCTTCTGGTTCCCCCACTCCAAATCACAATCCAATAGGAATTAGTTTCATTCAACGCTATCAGATATTGTGTTAATCTCACTGCACTACTGGCGTTCACAGAGTAAGATAAGTCTCCCCTGCAATTTTCTGTTCAGAATTGGCAGTCTGGCAGCATCGAACTGCCCTGTGTGCATGGTAGCTGTGCATTCATGTATAGGCCTTTCTTGCCTGCTAAACGTAACCTCATTAGCAAAGTTAATCAAACTGGTACAAATGCTGAGAACCATCCACACTTCTCGGCTCCTTGTAGCATTAAAACATTCATAAATACTTTTTATATGATTCTTGAATAATTCTGATTTTTTCATTCAAGAACCCCCATCACTAATGTAGTCGTTACTTTCGTATCATTGTGTAGGGAAAGGAATGCACTGCTCGATCAAGTACGTGTCACATGCATAGATGGTGTCATTTCTGCATCGTGCTTGTCGCAATCAGAGCTAAGTCTAGATGTTGGTAGTGTAGGAGTATTTCTAGAATGTTCTCTTGTCCAACTGATAGACAATACGGAATCTTCTTCCCAGCAGACAGTTTTTAGCAGCGAGTCACCTGAGGAAGGTTTGAGGGCTGAATCGAAATGTCGTGCAATTACATCCTAAGTGTATCCATTGTAAATAAAATCAGGTAAACTGATGTAACAAAGTGCCAGTATGTTTTTGTTTAATCAGTTATGATTGCAGTTATGATATGCAGAATACAAAAAAAAGTCAAATTGACCGGTTTCGGGATTTGAACCATGGAACTCCAGAATGTGAGGCCAAGACGTTACCATCTCGGCCACCTGGGTCAGTTTAACGGTCTAGTTGGATAAGCGCATGCAAAGCAATAGTGTTATTTGTCATAGCTAACTGTATTTTAATTGCCAAAGCCTTATAAAATCACAGTAAAACAATAGGCTATGTTGTCATGATAACTGATGTACATTTCATAAATTCTTTCGAATACATATATTACCATTAAATAGGCACTAAATTGAGCATTACTCCGAAACAGGTCAACCGATTTTATCCAATATCAACTGACGTCTTCCCATGGACATTATAAATGTGTGTACCAAGTTTCATAAAAATCCGGTAAAGAGTATTTGAGTTACGGACAGACAGACATTTTTTTGTCCCCCACACAATCTCATAAAGTACCATACTGGCACTTAATAAAATGTATGACAATATATTATTATTGTTACTAAAAATTTAGCAGGCGCATCTAGTTACATGGTACTTAGCTCTTGGGCAATGATCATGGGTTTGATATAATCATGCACTTGTGCAGTAAAGGCAGTGCTGTAAGTTTGGTTACCAGCACTGAATACTGCAATTTCAAATTTCTACCATGATAGCATGAATGGAAAATTGACGAAAAACAAGTATCGTAGAAAAAGCTTAAAACGTAAAGCGAGAATACTTACCACTAAACTCGACACAGATGCTACACATGCAATGTCTGCAATCGTCAGCTTGTTTCCAGCCACCCAAGGCCTGCCCTCCAGGAACACCTCGAGAAAACCAAATGCTTCATACACTCCCTTCTTCAGATCTTCATCCACTGTTGTCTTGCCGAGGAACAGCACTGGAAACTAGAAGATAGAACAAGAAAGGAAAAAAGCATAAATAAAATCAAATAAACTTATATAAAACAAAGTGCTGGTGTTGGTATTTATTAATATACTCACACAGATTCCTCTGATTTTGGGGAACAGGGTACCAGCATCAAAGTAGAGTCGCTGATCCACCAGAGCCCTCTCTTTCGGATTCTTGGGGTACAGTGTGTCACTTGAAGCATACTTGTTAATGAGATACGTTGCTATGACGTGACTGTAAAACACAAACAAAACTTGTCAAACACTGAAATGATTTTTTTTCGGGGGGGGGGGGGGGGCCTGTGATAAATCTAATACTACTCTTTATTATTACTATGGCAAGGCATTTAATGACTATAAAATAGTGGAAAAATAAAAATAAAAAAATAATTTATGACCAAAAAATAGTGAAAAAATAACCCAGAATATAAAAAGCGGGCCAATAAATTTACCATTATTACGTATAATTAGTTTTTTAAAGTAATAAATTGCTAAAAACAATTTAATGCATGACAGTGCGTTATATATGAATTTACAACATAAAACACACTTACTTTATTACTAAAGTAATAAGTCAATTTATACTACTTGGACACGCTTAGCGAAAAAGAAATTCTTTCTGAACTGCTAATCAACTTGCCCCTAGGAAATATGTTCCATTTAAAAAGAAAAAGAAATCTTTATTGCTACAAGACAAACTGCTGTGGTGTTTACAATAAACCTGAATTAAAATGAACTATGAAACTTGGCGGAGATTCTCAAATAAAAACGATTGTCTGTTGTCTGAAAGTAACGATTTGTACACGGAAAAGCTCCTCTCTACCTCAACTGAAATATGACCTAAAAATGCCGAAAATGACCTAAAAATTGCCCCAAAATGACCTATCTCGTGAAAATGATGGAAAACGCAAAATAAAGCAAAAAATGCAAAAACAAATTGCCTTTATTTAATCAATTATTTCATGAAAAACATTTGTAGTATATATCGAGCTTTCTTTTACCTTTCATATAAAAAAGATGCAAAATCATCAAATCCCTTGCCCTAAACATTACTCTTACAAGCCGGTCTTTCTTATATGGAGAGATATCAGCAAAACAAATCCTGTTATAATGCATTTCAACACATGGTGCAATACAAAGAGTTTATGATGCATATACAGTCAAACCTCCATAAAACGAAAACCGATATAACGATAAACCCGCATTAAGCGATATTTCTTTATGGTGCCGGCAAATTTCCTATCTTAATAACATTACTTGTCCTTTGTTATAGCAATTTAAGATATTTCTTGAACACCCTTTTATAACGATACATATTTTGAAGTGAAATTGCAATTCTAGACCAGCAACTTAGCTCTTCAGGCAGTAGCAGATCAGTGTCCTTCCCAGCAGGTGCAAAAATTCTCAGTAGAGGATGCAGTATAAGGTCCCTGGCCAATGTGATTGTTCTGGTCTTCCCTTTCTCTTTCTTCCCCAGTCTGATTAGTGTCTTTCCCAGCCGAGGTGCAGACCTATAAGTTACCTTTAGAAATGTAGTGAAATTTTATTCTCCGTAGAGGGTGGAGTACAACATCACTGTGATTGTTCCATATTTCTTCTTTCTCCCCTCTCTTTTTATGCTCTCTTTCTTCCCTCTTTCCACCCCTCCATTTCACTGAACTTTCTGAGATGTACGTCAGGCGATTTAAACAGCTAACCAGTCTTTAAAGTTATTTGTCAGTAGGTGGGTGAAAAAAATAGATATAGCCTCTGCTCAACAAAAATCAATAAGTCTCAAAACAAATTAGCGGCATTTAAAGATTTGGATGATGGTTTGAAGCAGACATAAGTTGCAAAAAGTATGGATTTTCAGAATCTACATTGGCTACATTTCTTACAAAGAGAAGAGAAATTGAGAAGGGTGTTGTTTGTTAAGATATATGTTAAATAAATCCGTTTATTAGGCTGTATAAATTCATAATTTGGTGTTTTGTTTTGCATGCAGTTTTCTTAAGAGTCCCCACAAAACATATAGAACCTGTTGAAAAGACTGATTGATTTTATGGTTATTTAACGAGGGGGTGTACTGCAACTGAGGCCTGTGACCATTGCTGGTGTGCCAGAATGTTGACTCGCAGGAGTTCTTTTATATGCCTGTAAATCTACAGACATGGGCCTGTAACATTTATGCACACATAAATGCCATCAACCTGGCATGGGATCAAACCCACAATCTTGGACACAGAAAGCCAGTGCGATACTCACTGCACTGAAAAGAGATGCCATATCACTCACCTGTCAGTGAGGATGAGGTCTCCATCTGTGAGTGCAGGGACGGTGTGTTGAGGGTTGATCTGAACATGAAAAGAGAAAAGACAACTATCAGCTGTAGTAGAACTTGTTTACCCAAAGGTGATTTTCAAAAAAGTGGAACTAGAGGAAATTAGCAAATAGAGAAAAGTGTAGGAAAGCAATATTTGATGGTAAGTCTCCAGAGAAACTAAAAAAGAAACCACGAAATAAATGGACGAAAAAATAAAAACAGCAACATCTGGAAGTTTTGGGAAGATAAAGTAAAAGTGATCCCTATACAGGCCGTGGAGGCCCAGAGGGTTCCAGGAGGTTGAGGCTCCCAGATTTTGGACATTCGGCACATTAAGGTGGTAAGGTTGTCAGCCTTATGCACCAGCCGCCTTTACCCCCAGGATTGCTTTTGGTACTCATTTCTGTTAGAGGCTGAGTCGACTTTGGGAAGATAAGAAGAAGAAAACTTTTCATGTGGTCCTAAGATGGCCTATTTGAATGTAATAATAATACCAACAACAACAACAATAATAATAATAATAATAATAATAATAATAATAATAATAATAATATAACAACAATAACAACAAGAATAGTCTGTGCCATCTACCAACAATTGAGCTAAACGAGTAGTTTGTAAAGTTGACTGTAATACAAGACAGGCATTTTTTCTTAATTCCCCTTTATTTATACTCCTTTTAGCTACAAGGCCATATCAGGAGTTTGGGATGTGTGTCTATACAGTAAAGTAGGCCATGTAACTACTGATTGTCAACTATTTCTATTACTGGTGTATTTTATGAATCTATAATTTTCAACTGATATTAATTTAAATGAATATGATACATGATGAAATGGCGAGGATGATTCATGGTATATAAATATCCAATTCGGCATTTGCCTTTACGACTGGGGAAACCATGAAAAACCTATGTCAAATTGGCCGGCCACGGGACTTGAACCTGGGACCTCCCGAATGCAAGTCAGTTATGGATTTAAACCAATTTTTCACAATATTCCTTATGACTGCTGACTCTCATATTTTCAGTGAACAGTCAGACTCCACAACAAATGTTTGCTTTTCAATTTACACTTTCTTAAAGTTGTTATGCATTGCAAGAACTGACAAGTCATTCTACTGTACCTTTTTGTGACTGGTACCAAGGTCATCATTTTTAATTTGTGATGTCAACAGAGGGTGATGACCAGGGCCGTGGAAAGAAAGCAAGGGCCCCAGGGACAAATTTTCCCGGGCCCTCGTCAAATATTAAATACACTACCCAACTAGCCCTTTATAATGCATGGAACAAAAGGATTATGTAATGATATAACATAATTATTAAGTGCCAGAATGGTACCGGTACTTTATGAGATTATCTGGTAGACAGGACTGTCTGACTGTCCGTGTGTCTATAAGCCCGATAACTCAAATACGCTTTATCGGATTTTCATAAAACTTGGTATACCATTTATAACTCCCATGGACCAAATCGGTTAACTGATGCCGGGCACGAAACGGAAAAATACATTAAAATATCCTAGTTAGGAACAATTTTATCTGTAGTACCAGTTTAATCTTTTGAAAATTATGATTTTAAATGCAGAACGTTAGTGAGGCCTGCTGTTGAGTCCAAAAGGATTTCTACTTCTACTTTTCAAAAATATTAATTTTTCTTCAAGAATAATCCATTTTGGACTGACTGATAAATTCCCTGTCACCATTATACGACAGGACACTGCAGATAAAATAAACACGCAAAACATAACTTAAACTGTTTATTGACTATAGCTAATTTTATTTTAGCTGCCCCTCCCTCTCATCGAGCCTGGTGATGACACACAATGATGAATAAATCTCTACATTTTCATAATTACCAGGGACTGCAGGGACAAATTCAGAGGAGGGTTGAGGGGGTTGCAGCCCCTCCTGAAATACTGAGACATGCTAATACGTTGCAGATATGGGCATTTTAATTCGACAGATAATAGAAATAGACTCATGAAATGTGAAAGGTGTATCATGAAATAGAAATGCCATTACTGGTTTGTCTAAGTAGCCTACGAGGGAGAATCAAATGAAAACAGCAATTAATTTTTTTCCACTATTTTACTGCAGAAAGAATGTTTGCTTGTATATTATTTTTCCACATAGTCCCCTCCCAGTTCAATGCACTTGCACCATTGGATAGGAAGTGCTTTGATACAGCATGAGAAAAATTATTTTGGTTGACGCTGTAGCCACTCGTGCACTGCCTATTGGACGTCTTCATCAGACTTGAACTTCTACCCTCCAAGGTGTTCCTTTAATGGACCAAAGATGTGGAAATCTGATGGTGACAAATCTGGTGAGTATGGCGGATGTGGGAGGCAATTGAAGAAAATGTCGACGGTTTTCATGGTTACACAAGCAGCACGAGGACGGGCATTATCATGTAGAAGCAAAACACCTGCACTCAGCAATCCCCTTCGCTTTGGTGGGTTCAATCCCGACCCAGGTCGATGACATTTATATGTGCATAAATGTGACAGGCCCATGTCAGTAGATTTACTGGCATGTAAAAGAACTCCTGCGGGACAAAATTCTGGTACACTGGCAACAGTCACAGGCCTGAGTTGCAGTACACTCCCGACATTAAATAACCATATACCAACCAACTTAAGGGTCTTCATGGCCTGTATAAGGATCATTTTAATTCAGTTTACTTTAATGTTTTGTGATTTTCCTAAGTGACGTACGTGAAAGTGATCTGCCTTGAATATTTTAAGATCGTCCACATATAGAAGAATTAACAGAAACTAATGAAATCATAGACAACTAAACTAAATTCTAGCATTCATCTCAATATATCAACTTTGCATTGCTATGACTTGATGAGATATCGTGAAGTTTGTACTCACCTTCAGAAAATCTGGTTTCAGATGTTCTTTAGCCAACAGATCAACAATTTTCTGGGTAACATCAGCTCCAACAGCTCGTACCACCATCAGAGTTGCTCTGGAAGGGCAGGAAGCCTCGCAATAGTACAACACTGGAGCCATCTGGAACATTTTATAGAAAATATCCTTGCATGAGATTATAGAGTAGAATAGAACAGAATTTATTTAGTCTATCTGGACATGAAAAATGTTATTAAAGTGTCCAATTAGAAATGAAAGGATATATTATACCAGGGCAAGAAATTCCAAATCTGAAGGCAGTAGCCGAACCAAGCATTTTTGTCACCATTATTGTTACCAAATGGTATGAGAAATTGACCTATAACACTTTATTTATCAAGTTCCCTCATAAATAATAGTCACATACTGTTAGAAGAATTTAAAGACAATATCACAAAATAAATTAACTCTATCTTGGAAGCTGAACTTTTACACATGAAATAAAATTTCAATAGGAGGACATTTCCAGCATCTCTTGTGATGAGGTACGTGGTTATTTTCATTGTTATTGTGATAACCTGAACCATTACACCGTTAGTGGCTTTATTTGTGTAGATATTCCTCCCGATCGCTCGGGAGTTAGAGCTGTGGCCACCGCGACACAGAGACCCGCATGATTGGCCAACTCTTATGTGAAATGCACTGTACAATTAGCTACTCAGCCAATACAGCATGGCTTATAGTACCTGTTCAGATAAGTTCACGAACCGTTAATGAGAAGTTGAAATTTTATTGGTGTTAATGTTATCACTGTTTCAAACTGTTTATGAAAGGAAAGTTTACAGTAAAGCTCCTGAATAATATTATGTTGTTGTTGTTGTTCTTCTTCTTCTTATTCTTTATAGGCACATGCCTGTAATTCTCTAAATATTTTTTTTTATTTTCAATTGTCATAACAACACTATAATAATAATAATAATAATAATAATAATAATAATATCACCAATAATAATAACAAAGTAACAATAATATACCGGTAATAATAATACATGCTACTAACAGAAATTAAATAATTCACTGTTTTGAAAGGTCATTCATTATTATTATGATTACGATTATTATTTTTTTTATTTTTTATTTTTTTGTGCATGAGCCCATGTAGGACTACGCAAAGTACTTAGAGGCGTTTCTGTGTTTTCCTTTGACTCCATATTGCTTTCATCCTTTGGCTGTGAGCTTCCTTCCTCTTGTTTGTCCATGTTGTTCCAGTTTTTTTTCTTCGGTCTATCCTCTTGATCAACTTCCCACTTAAGCACCTTAATTCTAAAGCATTCTCTTTTCAAAATATCTTCTGGAGTAATTTCTGCCTGTTTTAAGTCATTTTTTACTTCACCAATCCATTTCATAGTATCTACTTTTGCTTTATTCTGCTTTCATAGAATTCCAATATTTGTTTTGTGAGCCTATTTGATCATTATTATTATTGTTATTATTCTTATTCTTATTATTGTGTTTTAAAAAAGAAATTTGCTTTTACGAATATTAAAATGGTTACATAGAATATTTCTGTAAGATAAATCCATGTGTTTGAAATAAAATTGTATTTAATAGCCATAAAAGAACAAAAACGCATGTTAGATCAAATCTAACACACGAGTGATGGCATATAAGCATATGATGCCTGGTTCAAATGATTAAAACATGCAATCACACATTTGAAAGCACTTCACTCGATACAAGGTCAGCAGTGACATATAATTTTTGTGTAACCCTCCTGTGGCTTCAGACTAAAATCTCATAAAATCTCTCAAGTCTCTCTGATGGTGCCTTTATGATGCTCTTGCACAACAAATTAGCCTGTCTTCTCTTAACGAGTAGGTCAATATTTAGTGGGAAAAGCCATATAAATTGCACTTGATCAGACTCCAGAATCCAGTATCTACTTGCCTCTACTGCCTCATCATGAGGTACCGAGCTGCCTAAGTGAACGGCACGACAAGTTGACAATTCCGGGGTGCGCGGGCAAAGAGAGTTAAGTCCACTTTCTTGTTACTGAGAATTAGAGTGACTTAACACACTATACCAGCCCAACATCGCTTTAGAGATGGATAAACCCATGAGGCACACATCCATAACTACCGTACAATTTTGAATATGACTTACTGGACTTCACACAAATGTAAAGAACATTTTTATCTATAACTCTATGGACACATATCAATTTTTTAGGATGGTGGACTTAACTCTCTTTGCCTGCGCACCCGCGAATTGATAGCAGCTATGAAAACTATTTTAATGACTAGGGCCCAGATTTGAATGCATAATGAAATATGCATGTAAGTATGCATGAATAATTTTAAAAATATGCACCATTATATTCCCATAAAAATGAACAAAAATCAAACAAAACATTTTTGGGGGGATAATCTTAGCTTATTCGTGACTTTTACAGTAGATAAGGAAAGTTACCCTGAGGTTTTCATGTGTGAAGCTCCTACGTCTGTCAGTGAAGAAGGTTTTATACAATGAAAATGTCCTTTCTACATCGTATGATGGCACAGGCACATGTGGAAAACACCACAACTTTTCTTCAGTGTATTTCTCTTCTGCTACAGCTTTTTTGCCATCACCAGACAACATTTTGCCGATTTGACAGATTGTTTTGTAACCAGGAATTTTATTTAATATCTGACTCAGCTTATCAAATGCAATTTTAGCAACACCGTGAGTTTTTGAAGACAGTACATTTGAAATCTGGTCTATCAGAGAAAGTGAATACTCTAAAGCAGCGTTTCTCAACCTTTTTGAACCCGAGGACCTCTAAAAAGTCTAAAAGATTTTACGGACCCCTAATTTTACATCCCATTTTTAAAAGAAGGCCTATATTCTTAATATTTGGGGTATTAATAGGTCATTATAACGAAATATGAGAAAAAATTTTACTTCTTTACTTTCCACTTGCTTTATGATATTTTTTTAATTATGTCTGCAGACCATCTGCACCATCTTCGAGGAAAACTCGGAAAATTGAAATTTACTTCATTAATGCTCGGTTTCTATAAACTCCTTAAATACATATGGGTAAATTAGTTCCATTTCACCCACAATGTTGTAATGAGGAAGGCCTTGGAGTTGTACAGTTAATTTAATTCAGAAGGCTTTGATTCTCATTGTTTAAATTATTACTGATCCTAGGAGAGGTTAAATTTTATCCAGCCATCCATGAAAGGATAAATTAACCCGATGATTTACCCATGGAAAGATCTAGCCCGAGTTTGTAGGAACATTTTTTCTGTCATTTTCATATTTACCCAGAGGACATTTATCTAGAAACTCGCCACAAGTATATGTGATTGTTACCTTTAAATTATTTGAGTTTTTAAAAGTTATTATTGTGTGAATTCAGTCCATTAGATAATTTACCCATAGGTATTTCGCGACAGAATTTAAATGCGAGAAACCGGGCATAAAAGTGGTATTAAAAATGAAAGAAAGTCATTGTTGTAAATATTTGTGTAACATCTCCAGAATATATTTCCTTTTCTATTACATAGGCCTACACACGTCACTGACTACTGATCCGTCGGCCCGGGTTCGATCCCCGGTACCTCCTCGGATTTTTTTGAGGTAGGGGGTCTGGAACGGGGTGCTCTCAGCCTCGTGATTCAAACTGAGGAGCTATTTGATAAAGAAGTAGCGGCTCCGGTCATGGAAACCCCCATTAACGGCCGTGGGTGTCGGTATGCTGACCACATGCACCCCAATCCTGCCATCTGCCTACGGTAGATTTTCATTGGCTGGGGTAACTAGCTGATTGGTGCAGCGACAATAAAAGCGCGGGTTGAGCTGTCGGCAAACTTTTCCTCCTAATAAAAGGAAGCCGCCTGGCAATGCAATCAATAACTGGACTATACAACATTTCGGCGTTTTTTTTTTATATTCTCGTTTCCGGCTGAGACATGACAACACTTCAACAACGAGTGTGTCCTTTTTGCATTAAACAAACAACACTACGGTATGGGTAGTAAAAGTAAAACAGTTAAGTGACCGGACAAGATTAATTAAGCAATCAAGTTCAATCAGTTAAACAAGAAAACAAATGCCGGCTCACCTCTCGCTTCCACGGCGCCACCGCACTGATTAGTCTAACTTTTATGTCGAACAATAAAACACAGAGTTTGCAATAAAAATATGCAAGCAGATCCATCTAGCAGCGAAATCTTTAATCAGAGAGTCAGAGACCATGCAGTAGGTCTAACTCCCGTCCTCTATGATAGTTCATGATTAGTAGGGCAAGGCATTTAATGACCATAAAATAGTAAAACATTCCCTTTAGGCAGGCCTACAGGCTGAAGTAGATTTCGAAGTGCAAAATCTCGCCTTATATGAGAGCTATCGAGAAACTAGTTACTGATGTGTAGAGTACTCATCAAGAGCTCTTCAACGATACCCCACAAGACGTGGTTTCAAAAATTTCGAATTTCCATCCCCCACCCCCACCCGTATCCCGAAAACCCCCGAATCGTTGGTGTCACTGTGAACTCCATAGGGAGTACTCTAATTTATTCAAAAAAAGTTTCCCTCCATACTGTATAGGGACCGAGATAAAAATGTTTTAAAATATCAACCCCCGACCACCCCCTTGGGCCAATTTTGCTCATTAACGAACTTGTCCAAACTATTGGGCCTAGAAATAACATAATAAAATTTGATTCAAATATCTTCAAAATTACGGCCGCTAGCGTATAAAGATATATAGCCTATATAACACTTTTTTTTGTTTTGAATAGGCGATGGTTTCATACTTAGGGAGGCATGAAACGTAAAGATATGAAAGAATTGTTCGAAAGTCATGACATGGTATCGATTGCAATAGGTAGATTTTTCTTCGAGAAAAACATAACATAAAAAATGCCGCGAAATTTAAAAAAAGTTACCAATAAATTTACCATTATTATTTATAATTAGTTTTTAAGTAATAAATAGCTAAAAACAATTTATGACAGTGCATTATATAAAATTTAATTATAAAACACCCTTATTTTGTTACCGGAGAAGTAAGTAAATTTATACTACTTTGACACCCCTAGTGAAAAAGAAATTCTTTCTGAACTGGCATGCCCATCAAATTGCCCCTAATGAATATATGGCATTAAAAAAAATCCTCTGATGCTACAAGTCAAACTGCTATGGTGTTTACAATTAACCTGAATTAAAATGAACTATGAACACTTGGCGGAGATTCTCAAATAAAAACGATTGTCTGTTGTCTGAAAGTAACGATTTGTACATGGAAAAGCTCTTCTCTACCTCCACTGGAACATGACCTAAAATGCCGAAAATGACCTTAAAATTGCCAAATTTCTGCAGGAGACTTGCTAAGAGCTGTTTAAACATCCACCCTATAGCCCGGACTTCGCACTCAGTGATTTCCACCTTTTCCTACACCTCATGAAATGACAAAGAATGACAGCGAGGTGAAGGTGGTTGTCACACAGTGGTTCAAATCCCAGGCAGCAGACTTCTTCAACACAGGCATTCAAAAGTTGGTCCCACGGTATGACAAATGTCTCAATCCCGGTGGTGAATATGTTGAAAAATGGCTGAACACTGGCTGTGCCTGTTGCAATAACTATATACATGAAATTGTGTTTTGTTTCTGTAAAAGGGCCCAGGGAAACTTACTTTATGTACGTGTCTCATACTTGTAGACTGTAGACAGTGGACTACAGGAAGTCATCACAAGACTGAATTTCTTCAAGTAAAGTGGCATTAAAGTGAGAAAAAGTAATCAACAACCTTTGTGGCACAAACCCATGTGATATCTAACCCAAATATAAAATGATCCCGCACATTTTCAAAAAATAAAAAAGTTGCCCATCCCTCATATATCTAGTGGTAAGAATCTTGAAAATAATTATTTTCTTATGTACTAATAAATGGAAAAATATGTATAATCATTTCAAAAATATTTTGTTTCAGTATTATGAAATTATATACATTACAAATGAAAACATTCATCTTCACACATTTCTTGTAAGTAATCATCAGCTGATGAGAAGTTCATCGAAACGATCATCCTAATTTGGTAAGTTTTACTTAAAGAACTGTCTGAAAATTAATATTTTAATTTCTAATATATAAAGGTTAATTTATTTAAAAAAATTCACTGTTCAATTTCAAATATTAACAAAAATGTTACCCCTTATCATTATGCAAATTTTACCCTTTTAAGTTTCATTATATGGATGTGAGACATGGTCGCTTACTCTTCAGGAAGAACAAAATCTGAAAGTGTTCAAAAACAGGAGGCTTAGGAAAATATTTGGACCTAAGAGAGATGAAAATGGGTACTGGAGAAAACTGCATAACGACGAGCTTCATGACCTGTACGCTTCACCAGATAAAGTAAGGGTAATTAAATCACGTGGGATGAAATGGGCTGGACATGGGGGAAGAAAGACATATCTAAAAAATATTAACTGGGAAACCCGAAGGGAAAAGACCACTTGGAAGACCTAGATGTAGGTGAGAGGACAATATTAAGATAGATTTAAGAGAGGTAGGACTTGAGAGGGATGATTGGATGGAGTTAGCACAGAATAGGGTTGAATGGCAGCTCAGTTAAGCGTGGCAATGAACCTCCAGGTTCTATAAAATATATATATTCCTTTAGCTTGCTTAGGAATTGTCCATTGCCATTGAGTAAGTAAGGAAGTTTCAGAAACATTAATCACATAATCAAATTAGTGTTTAGACAAACCATAAGAAGCAGAATTTTCTCTGTGTGGATGTTTTCAGACTATTCTGAAGTAGGAAGGTCTGGAACGGGGTGCATTCAGCCTTACGTGATTCAAACTGAGCTACTTGATTAAGATACATCCTGTTGTTTGCCTAGGGTAGATGATGCAGTGATCTGATGGTAGGTCTAGTCCCTTCAGGCATGTAGTGCCATGGAGTTTCTCACATTTTCAAAGAAATACAAAAACATGTTTCTTGAAAAGTTTACTTTTTGGCATTTATTGACTTTTGAAAAAATAACAGTCCTCAATTGAAGTGTTTAGTTTTATAAGGGTCTAAGTGCCAAAATTATGATTGTTTAGAAAGCAAGACATAAACCCACAGAAAGACATGCCGAAGATAGACCCAGCATTATATCTTGAAATTTATTGCTACTAACGTGGCTTTCCCTGTACCTTGGACCCTTCTGAAATGCAGTGGCCTGGGTACATACATGCATTTAAAATTATCCTAGGTAACCCCAAGAGAGTTGACGACTTTATCGATAGATTCGCGACTGTGGAGAAGGAGCAAATTTATGTGATGAAACTCGTCAACTTGAGTTTGATTCATTAAGTATATTCCATGAATAAAAATATAACTGATTATACAAATAATAATTACTTTCCTGCTTTATTGTATACAAACAAAACTAACAGCTGCGAGATCACAGCCTACTACGAATCAACAGCCATGAATCGATTCGAGTTACTATGTTGTAACTAGGGCTACCAATGGTGCATATAAGACATAGTTAACTTCATTCAGGTGAGCTAACAGCAGAACAGAATAAAAGCACACAAACTGGCTTGCACTGAATCGAAATTGTGTTTTTAATCAATGTACATTTCTATTATTTCAATTTCCAAACAAGTTATGTTGCATAAAATAATCTGTTTTCGTGCTGCTTAATGGTAGAATGTGGCGTATTAATCACAACACATTGATCTTACGTGTCCAGTAACGAGCAGACCATTTTATCAGGTAAAATCCATTCCTCATATTAATAGCAAGCCTTTTATAAGATAAACGATCGTGATTGGTCTATATCCGAGGAATTGCTAAACATTATTGGTCAATATCAAACTCGCGGCATATGAGTGGAATGGTCATCTGAGAAATCATGATTTTGGCACTTGGACCCTTATAAAACTAAACGCTTCAATTGTAATGAAATACTGAACTGGTAGAATACAAAGAACTGAGATATCGTTGCTTATCTAAATCCCTGCTGTTAACACTTGCTTCCCTTATTAATATGAACATGGCAGTGGGTTCGTAGAGATTCTTTGAAAGAGTATTTTTTCCCACAAATATCGCACTGGAAAGGTTTGTCTCCAGTGTGACCACGGTAATGTCTTCTGAGAAGACTCTTGGTTGAGAACGTCTTGTGGCAGCGGTCGCACTCGTGGGGTTTGTTGCCTGTGTGCATGAATCTGTGAGTCAGAAGCCCTCCTGATGTCATAAAGCCCTTGTTGCAGACCTTGCAGTGGTACAGCTTCAACCCGAGATGTGCTACACAGTGGATCTCGATGGCGGACTTCCTCACAAACGTCTGCTGACAAACATCGCACGTAAATGGTTTTTCTGTCGAGTGTTCAAATTCATGAACCTTCAAGCTCTCTCTGCGCAAGAAGCCCTTGTTACAATACTTGCATTTGAAAGGCGGGTTTCCGGTGTGAATACCAAGATGCTGGATCATAGATTTCTCGTTAGTAAATTCCTTATTGCACACAAAGCATAGGAACTTGTTGTTAAGATGTCGCTGGTAGTGCTTTCGATAAGACTCAGGAAACGAGAATTTCATACCGCAGAGTTCGCAGGAATACGTGTTGGTTTTGAAGTGGATACGAGAATGCTTCTTCAAACCCTGCTGGAACAGAAATACTCGCTTGCACACCTCACACGTGTATTTCTTGTCGCGTGTGTGTGTGCGTATGTGCAAATTCAGGCTGGTGCGTCTCGAGAAGCTCTTGCCACATTCAGAACACACATAAGGCCTCAGTCCTGAGTGCACGACACAGTGCTTAGCCACCAGATTCTTGCTGGAGAATCTTGCCCCACAGGTGTCGCAGGAGAACGGCTTGTCGCCAGAATGCACTTGCTTGTGGACAGTCAAGTGGCCGGTCTGAATGAATGATTTCTCGCACAAGTCACACTTGTAGGGTCTCTCTCCCGTGTGAATACGTCTGTGATTTTTCAGTCCATTTCTCCCCGAGAACTTGGCATCACAGAAGTCACATTCAAAGGGCTTATCCCCTGTATGGATACGTCTGTGCTCGACAAGTATCCCATTGTTTATGAATGCCTTGCTGCAGAACTCACATTTGTATGGCCGTTCACCAGTATGCAAGCGAATGTGAATTTTGAGGGTTTCAACGTGACTGAAACTTCTACAGCAACTCACACAACTGTAAGGCTTCTCTCCAGAGTGAATACGGAAATGCCTCTTTAGGGATGAGCTTGATAAACATTTTTTACCACACTCTTCACATTTGTGACATGGAACGGTGAAGCTCGATTTCTTCAGCTTCTGTTTTGCATTAACTTTCTTCTTATAGTAGCTAACAGTAGAAGAAGTGGACAACAGTAAGTCTAAATGCTCAGGACTAAGCAGATTCATACTGCAATGAGAGAAACAAAATAGTGATTAGAGTTACCGCACGTCTGGCGTCTGTGGGGGGGATTTCTGAAGTCCTACATTTTGAGTAATGTAAACATTAAGCAACTAGGGAAAGATATAAAATATTTGTTGCAGTTTATCATCAAAGGCTACAGTTTTTCTTAGCTATCGTTATAACTAGGGTTTCGATGTTTATGACATGTCATATTTCTATCCTGACCTCTGTGCTCGCCACAAACACAAATTGCGCACTTGTTATCTTAATTGGACCATTTTTATTTTGCATATAAAGTGATATTTTGGCCATGTTTATAATTTAACGTCATATTTCAGTTATAAATTCGGTAAAAGAGCACAATTACATAGTGTATTCACTACATGGTCGAGTTAAATTAGAAATTTATAATTTCATTAATTTAATGTTTATGCCAAATTAATAGATAAGTTACATATTAAAATTAACACAATTGTTCGTATTTTTTAGGGACACGCAAGGTGTACAAAATATTATGAGTATTCGGAGCTCATGAAGCGGGCAAACAGGAGCAAATTCTTTAAAATTAAGTTTGTTACAAATAAAACTGCAAATCACAAAAATTGTTAAAAAGTGATTATCTGATAGTATTCATGTGATGTAAGACTTCAGTGTCTTTAAACGTTTTAAATTGGAACATTTATTTTTTGAAAATACGTTATTTTATTAGGTAATATTTATGATTTTTGGGTCATATTTAGTAATTCTTATGGGCATATTTTCAGTCATATTTTCCATTTTTTTAGATCATAATCATCCGAACCCTAGTTATAATTTCTTTACCCTAAGCATGGGCAATACATCTTTCTCACTTCACATTCTGATATAGAATAAGAGGCCGTGAAAGAGCACGTATTCAGTTGTTTCAACCTGAAGATGCCCGACGTAGTTCATGGAAATATCGTTAGTGATTCTATTAAAAATGGTACAAAAGTGAAATCTTCATTAAAACGATAGGATGGCCAAAAAATACGAAATAATAGTACTGCCACCTTCAAAACAATACATAAGGTCAGCCTGGACACAATAAACATGCACCAGAGTAAGTGTAAATCCCTTGCACACCTTTCCTTTGCTACATCCTCTTCTGAAATATGCTTCTCCCTTTTTATGGATGCTGCATTATCCGTTATTTCAGTCCTGGTTACCTGAAAAGGTAATGGTAAAATAATTTAAAATAAAATTAGGTAAACTGATGTAACAAAGTGCCACATTGCTTTTGTTTAATCAGTGATAATTGAAATTATGATATGCAGAAAATAAGTTATTTTTGTAATCGATTTCCCAGTTAAGCTCCAGATCGATTCATTAAGCAGGGCTTACGGAAGAACAAAGGCCTAGTTTGATAAGCATATGTGAAGGAATATGTGGGTAGTGTTATTTGTCAAAGATAACTGTATTGCAACTTTCAAAGCTGTATATGAACACTGAAAAACAATATGTTGTCATGAGAACTGATTTGCATTTGATAAATTCTTTCTAATATATTACTATGAAATAGGCACTAAATTGGGCATTACTCCGGTACCGGTCAACTGATTTGGTCAATATGAATAGTCTTCTTCCCATGAATGTTATAAATGCATATACTGAGTTTTATGAAAGTCCGATCTAGCATATTGGAGTTGTCACGTGTACAGACACACAGACAGACAGATGGACAGACATTTTCCTGTTTACCACACAATCTCATCAAGTACCATTCTGGCACTTAATAAACTCTACAAAAACCTACTGCACAAACTTTCTCACATACAGGATGGAAGCTAATGTATGGGAAATTGACCTATACACTTTATTTTTCAAGTTCCCCCATAAATAATAGTCACATACTGTTAGAAGAACTTAAAGACAATATCACAAGAAAAATTAACTCTATCTCAGAAGCTGAACTTCTGCGCGTGATAGAAAATTTTCTAAAATGGTGCCAGTGTTGTGTGGATGCAACAGGACATTTCCAAAATCTCTTGTGATGAGGTACGTGGTTATTTTCATTGTAATTTTAACTGTAATCATGAGAACCAGAATTACACCGTTTGCAATTTTATTGCGTAGAAATTTCACCCAATCATTCGGGAGTTAGAGCTGTGGCCGTCATGAGACAGAAACCCTCACGATTGGTCAACTCATACGTGTAACTCACTGCGTAGACATGAAGCTGAATTAATAAAACCACATGATATTTGAATACATGCATTATTATTAATTTGGATCGGTTTTTACTGTTGAATTACATAAGCTTTATCAAAGCTACTGGGGAATCACATCTTATCTTCATTTTGGACATGTCTAGTTATGCACATCTGAACCCTCTCTACCGGGGATGAGGAAACAAAGTACCCACACCTGCTCTGGCCGGTATTCATAGTCGCAATAAGCAGCACTTATACCCAAGTCGAACTTAAATCTCGCCTTAAGCCAATTTCTGGCACAAACAAGTCATACTTATGATGTAGTTACTTTATAAAGCGAGACTTGACAAAGTCGAACTTATTGCTATTCATAGTCACTAAAGTACGACTTATTAGTCAAAATAAGTTGTACTTTATCAAGTCAAGGGTCCCCCTGACTTATTTCAGTTTAAGCCAGAACCATGGACAGTTATTTTGAGGGTCTGGGTGAGAGAAACTCAGCCCCAAAGCGTCATTTGAGACAATAAATTTAAAAAGAGATTTTGTTTCATGAAGACACAATTTCGGAAATATCAATTGACTATCTTTTATGAGCAATTCCCTCTGCTGGCATTTCATATCGGCCCAAAGCTTCCTAAGCTGATTTGTATCTCTCTAAAACAATAATTAATATCAAAATAAATACATAGGCGAAGCGTACCGGTATTAATTCTGAACGATGTGCAAGCAAATATATACATGGAATATTGTCAAGAAACTATTCATCAGTTTACTTACACGCTGCATAATATTACAGGATGAATTGAATTCTTTGTTCACAATGCACAGTGCCGTCTGTATTTTTATATCATGACAGCGAAATATGTACTCAGATGGCTTTGCATTACACAAAATCTGAAAAAATCTTGAATACGA
The DNA here is from genome assembly GCA_964059195.1 of Ectobius pallidus. Classification (NCBI taxonomy): domain Eukaryota; kingdom Metazoa; phylum Arthropoda; class Insecta; order Blattodea; family Ectobiidae; genus Ectobius; species Ectobius pallidus. The sequence goes on from CAXKWD010000009.1 coordinate 146,554,902, forward strand.
TTGGCTAATTCAATTGTTACGGCAGTGAATGTGAGATTTTTCATATTATCATGTTTGACTTTATTATGTAGAATAAGTACAGCTTTATGAAGCCAAACTTAACAAAGTAGGACTTTAAAGAAGACTATGAATATGAAAAACATATAAGTCCACTTGTTCAATAAGTTTAGCTTTATTAAGTCGTTCTTAAGTCATCAACTATGAACACTGGCCTAAGTCACTTTGATGAAAAAGTAAAAGCTGTTTTATTACAGGTAGAGGTATCAAAATTTAAACTTTAAAAATAAATTTCGAGTAATTTTTCAGTTACGAGAATAGCAGAAATGTAAGTGTGTAATACCTGATATTCATTCTCCTCCTCTTTTGCTGGGAGTGAGATATTCAAGGGAAGTATTTCCTCTTTTATATCAATTCCTTCGTCCAGCTCCTCCTTCACTGCCAGCTGACCCTTCTGCAATGAATTCATATTATCAATGACTTGAGTAGTATTGGTGGTTTCTTCAAGTCATCAACCGAATCTAGTTTTATAAAATTATGAGATTTTGGATAAATATATGGACTGATAAAGGATAAAATTGGGTGGAGAACACGGAACTAAATGTGGTATATAGAAAACCTAACACAGTAACACTTGTTAAAGCTAAAAGAATTGAATGGGTGGGCATGTGATTAGAATGGCAAAATTCAAATATAAGTTGCCCCTTAAGCTGCTCCACCCATTTGATATTCACATTTGCACGGACTGTGTGATGCATTTTATTTCTGAGCGAAGCAGAGTGACCAACTGTCCTTGCATATTGTTGCAAGTGCCTTGTATCCACTTCAACACATAGCTAAATAATGCATCACACTAAGTGCACGAAGCTGAGGCGGCAGCCGTAGCGAAGCGCCCTTGCATTTTCGAATGATGTATGATACACTGTTTGTAGGTTTGTCAGCCTGTCACCTCTCATCTAGTGGTATGACATCACACCTCCAACGTCCAATCATGAGTTTCTTCATAATACAAGGACAGGAGAATTTGCATGGTATAAAAGAAACTGCATCGGTGGGGGTGGGTTGGGCAGGATACAATCAACCGAAGGTGCGACTTATATTTGAATTTTCCCATTTAGAAAGGATGAAGGCAGATCGGTTAAAACGATTTTTGAAGGCAAACCTGAAGGGAGAAGAGATAGGGGAAGACCAAGATTAAAATGGTTGGATTGTGTGGAGAAGGACTTGCATAATATGGGGATTAGAAGATGGAGGAGAAAGGCTGAAAACAGAGAAGAATGGGCTATCATCATTAAGGAGGCACTAGCTAGACTATAAGAGCTGTTTTCCAGAAGAAGAAGAAGAAGAGGAAGAAGAAGAAATTTCAGATTCCAGCTATGAAAAGAGTGGCCATCCAGCATTGTGTCAGACGTTACGGATTTTGAGCTAGTAGACGCTTATTTGTCCTCTTTCTTTTGTGTATTGAAGGGTTAGTGTTGTTTCATCATGCTCATTCATAAGTGGGCATTTTATTAAATATAATTCTGTATTATAATGAGATATTTAAGGGGGTACATACAGCTTTCGATGCTAGAAAATAGGTGAAGTTTCATTATTTTTTTTCTCAGCAATGAATTGTTCTGTAGCCTTGCAATCTGGCATGTACTATTTTGACTAGTTCTACAATTGCATGATATTTTCAGAATTAATTTAACTATTACAGTTAATGGGTAATTATCATTACAAAATGGCAGCCAAATTTTGTGCACTGAAGTGCCGTTTCCCTGTTAACTCAAACATTTATTAACATTTGCAGTGAAATTTTGCATGCAAATATATTTGATACTAGTGAACAACATTTATTTATAATTATTGATGTAACGTTAATAGTTTATTGTAAAAAAATATATATTTCTGATGTAAACATTTCTAAAAAAAATTAACAAGTGATGAATTAATTTAAAAAAAAGTTATTTATACTGCAGATAATCCAAAGATTCTGAATTATGTTGTTCATATGATATTTACAAATAGATAGAAAAAAGAATCACTCAGAAATATTGGTATTTATGAAAATTATCAGGGAAACAGTGCACAAAATTTGACTGTCATTTTGTAATAATAATTATCCATAACTGTAATAGATAAATTAATTCTGAAAACAGTATGCAATTGTAGAACTAGTCAACATAGAGCATGCCAAATTGCAAGGCTACAGAAAAATTCATTGCCGAGAAAAAAATAATGAAACTTCACCTATTTTTCAGCATCGAAAGCTGTATGTCCCCCTTAATACAACTGGAAACTTAATGGAAATCACGATTTTATAATTTCCGATTTTTCGAGTCTATTTCGTAATTATTTAGATCCTATTTAATATTGCCTTTTGGTAAGCAAAAAAGTCCGAAGTCTAATTATTACACATGAAAGAAGGCTATGAAATGATCCAATTCTACATCAGATAGGCTATCTAATACTTTATACAAAAAAAAAAAAAAAAAAAAAGGAATTGCATAACAAAAACACAGACAGACAAAACAATAATAACATTATTTGTTACAATACTGATAATATAAAATTTATTGTACTTTAACTATGTAGGCCTAGAAAAAATAAAAACACTGACTGGAAGTATGATTCCGACAAACAGTAATTCTATTTTAAAATACTTGTAAATTATTTTGCCGAAATATTTTTAATTCTGAAAAAAAAAATATTTCGAAAATATGGTGAAGTGGTTGAACAATTCGAACTGACAAATAAAATGTATCTTTTGTTCTTAAATATTGGACAATCAGACAGCAAATCATCAATGCTTTTATTATTTTGTAAATTAACAGAATCAAAACATTGGATTTTAAAGGGCTTTAGTAGGCTAATCAAAGGACTGTCTGGATTGGGGTAAAGGTTATAGGCATTATGGATCTGGCCTCTGGGATGCTGGGCTACGCATCCTAACCTCTCATTGGGAGGCAATAAACTACGTCACAGCGTCGAACACAATAGCATTGTTAAATTGCAGGGTCTTAAAATGAAATGTCATCCTTTCATTCGTGCGCGTTCATGTTCTGTACGTGTAATTATTCAATTAGCCTTCAAAACGGAAGTAGAAATATTCATATTCATTATTGGTGACATAGATCGCTCTTGTTTTGATTCAGCATGCGTTCTGATTGGGCATGAAAGATCATAGCGAATCAATAACCCGTCAGTTCTGCCTTCAATACAAAATACGGTACTCACCATCACAAATAAATGTCGATTAATTATATGACAATTGTACTATTTTAAAGCCATACTGTTTCTAAGCACATTTCTCTTCTAATTCCTAACCTAAGAAACGTAAAATGTTCAGTTTGGAAAACTGAGATCTTCATTCTAGATTGCTTCTTCTGCCCGGCTCTTTTTTTCAAGTTCTTACAATTTGTGTTTGTAAGAAATCAATACTTGGGTCATGAAATCTTTCTTTTCGCGCAGAGATAATTGTGCGGACCGCGACTTCTTGAGATGATAATTTTTGCAGAATCCATTACAGAATCATTTATTTATTTCTGCTGGCACGTGTCTTCTAGCACACATTGTTAATCCAACTGCATTCCAAGGGAAGTTAATACATCATTGGAAAAAGCTTCTTGGTCACCAATTTTAATTTTCTTGTTTATTATAGCTCTAACCTTTTTAAATATAATCCATTTGTCTATTACGGGACCGCCGGCGTTGTCCTGTGGTAGCTGACTACAGATCCGTCGGCCTCGGATTTTTCTGGGGTAGGGAGACCTGGAACGGGGTGCACTCAGCCTCGTGATTCAAATTGAGGAGCTACTTGATGGAGAAGTAGCGGCTCCGGTCAAGGAAACCACCATTAACGGCCGTGGGTGTCGGCATGCTGACCACATGCCCCCCAATCCTGCCATCTGCCTACGGTAGATGATGCAGCGGTCGGGTGGTAAGCCTTGTCCCTTCAGGGATGTAGCGCCACGGAGTTCAGTTTAGTTAGCTGATGAATACACAGAACTCATTACTAAAAATGAATCTATCCATGATCAGAATACTAGGAAAAATCAGACTTACATATCCTACAAGTAAATACTAGTCTGTGAAAAGTTACCCTAAACTCAGATTATATATAATTACCCCCAGTGGTTCATTAGGCATATCTAGTGATCACTGCGTCGACCCAACAAAATAACGGATGAAACTCCGGCGAAATTAAGTTGACAGATGTTCAGCAGTCAAACGCTTCACTAAAATTATTTAGGGAAATCACCAATAATGCGTGTCACTTCTCACCGACACATCTTCAACAGATACGTTCTAATTCCCAATTGTCGCTGTGGTAGTACAACAATGCAAAATAATATGTGATGTTACTTGAATTTATAAGACAATTATCCTACCGGTTGTATTATATGGATGTGAGACATGGTCGCTTACATAATCTGAGAGTGTTCGAAAACAGGGGGCTTAGCAAAATATTCAGGAGATGAAAACTACATAACGAAGAGCTTCATGACCTGTACTCTCCGGATATAGTAAAGGTAATTAAATCACGGAGGATGAAATGGGCTGGACATGTTGCGCGCAAAGACATATCTCAAAAGTACAGACTGGGAAACCCGAAGGGAAAAGACCACGTGGAAGACCTAGACATAGGTGTGAGGACAACATTAGAATATCCTTAAGGGAAGTAGGCTTTGCGAGGGATGGTTGGATAGAGTTAGCACAGAACAGGGTTGAATGGCGGGCTCAGGTAAGCGCGGCAATGAACCTTCGGGTTCCATACAAAACATAATATTCCTTTAGCTTGCTGAGGAATTGTCTACTGCCATTGAGTATGTTTTAGTTAGGCTTGCCAGATTTCTGAAATGTTCAACCGGGACACAGGAATGCCCCCCAGCATCGCGGGTATTCAAGGGTACAAACCCTTGGCGGGTTTTTAGAATATTTTAGAGGGTAGTTTATTCTCAATGCTATGAATAAATGGTTACTGATTACTGATTAGGAACCTAAGTCAGGGGTAATAATAAATGACATAAGCAAAATTTAAACATTTTATTTCTAACATGTTAAAATTTAAAAGTTACTTAAGTAAGAAGAAACACTCTGAATAAGGAATAACAATTTTAACTATATTTACATGTACTTTTCATTGGCTAGGGCTATTTTTTTAGACTATTTTGGTCATCTGGAAAATCAAATTTAATTTTTACCGGGACATGAAGTAAACCGGCCGGGACACCGGGATTTTGTCTGAAAACCGGGACTGTCCCGGTCAAACCGGGACGTCAGGCAAGCCTAGATTTAGTGAAAGTTAGTGTTACTGTCCCATATCTGATGTTGTTTGTTGTGCACAACACATTATGTTTGTGGATTAATGAAGCTAATAAGAAAATGAATCCATGGTTATACACTGTTACACCAATATCGTAGCGGCCATCGGTAATATCGACACATACTACACGAATATTAACGTCATTCTACCGCCCTTTTAAGACAAAAATATATATGTTTTACGATACACTGTTACATTTTATTTTACTCACATTTTCACTCATTTCCACCACTGAATTTATGCTTCTGAATTCCTCCTTCCAGCCGAACTCCAGGTCCATCAATCTCTTCTCAGGATTGCCACAACCCCTTTTTGAAATCTAAATTTTTATGTCAGGTAAGTTATGGCAGGTTTGATTATTAAGAACTAGCATGTGCCCGCGGCTTCGCCCGCGATAAAAAAAAGAGCATAAAGTTAGAGCATAATAGTTAAATCATTATATTTATTAACACCTAAATCACGTGGACTACATGTCACGATTAGATAGCGTCGCCTGGTAAAAGCGATCTCAGATTCGAGTTCCTTGGCCCAGAAAATCCCTGTATAGTGAGTTTCGTCCAAATCGAACAATGTTTAAGCATATTTAGGTCTATGTTGATTAGTCTATCCCTCTTCCGTGTAGGTTGAAGATTTCGTATGTCTACGGGCCTTGACATTCTAAACAAATGAACCAGCGTGGGCTTACAACATTCAAGCGATCGCGATGCTTTTATTTCCACGGTATGACAAAAATAGCCAAAGCCATTTGCAATTGATTTGACATTGAAATGTATTACTGAAATCTGATGCTTCGACAGCGCTAAAATCACGTTTTCTGCCAGTTTTTCACTCATAACTCGCGAACGAAAGCTAAAATTAAAAATCCGGCTTCGAGGTGCATTCGCCCACCTTTCAGTCCACCTATGTTTAAAATTTCAGATATCTGCGTTCAGTAGATTTCGCTGGGCATCGCGGACAGACAGACAAACACGTCCTTTTATTATTATAAGATAACATGTGCCCGCGGCTTCCCCCGCGATAATTATTTCAAAACTTAAGTACATAATAGTTAAATCATTATATTTATTAACACCTAAATCACGTGGAGTGTATTCCACGATTAGGTAGCGTCCCCTGGTAGAAAAAGTGACATCAGGTTCCAGTTCCTTGGCCCAGAAAACCCCTGTATAGTGAGTTTCGTTCAAATCGAACAATGTTTGACCATATTTATTCCTATGTTGATATCCTTCTTACGTGTAGGTTGAAAATTTCATATATCTGCGGGCCTTGACACTCTAAACAAATGAATCGTCCACGATGGACTTACAAAATCAAGCGATCGCGATGCTTTTATTTCCAAGGTAGGCTATGAGGTATGATGACAAAAATAGCCAAAGCCATCTGTAATTGATTTAACATTGAAATATATTACTGAAACTGATGCTTCGAAATCGCAAAAAATACATGTTTTCTGCCCGTTTTTCACTCATAACTCACGAACGAAAGCGAAAATTAAAATTCCGGCTTCGAGGTGCATTTTCCGACCCTTCAGTCCACCTATGTTTAAAATTTCAGATCTCTGCGTTGAGTAGATTTCGCTGGGCATCGCGGACAGACAGACAGACAGACGGAGGAAGACAGACACTTCCTTTTATTAATATAGAAGAAGATTGTACTGCAACAATGAAAAGAATACTGATTGCTTCATTTGATGTGCTTGGACCCATACGTGATAGTTAGGAATAATTATAATGTAACAACAACAATATTGCAGTTCGTATTCTTAAACAGAGATTCGTGATTAATTTCTTTGACTTTTCTAACATAACAATACAGTTTTTTTTTTTAATAATTCATACGACTTTATGAACACTGAACAAGAAAAATGACAGGAAACTAAAAATTAAAAAAATATAAGATAATTATTCTGCCAGTTGTATTAAATGGATGAGAGATATGGTCCCATACTCTTCGGGAAGAACATAATCTGAGAGCGTTCGAAAACAGGGGGCTTAGGAAAATATTCGAACCTGAAAGAGGTGAAAAACGACAACCTTCATAGAGTATAAGGGTAATTAAATCATGGAGGATGAAATGGGTTAGACATGGGGAAGGAAAAACAAATGTTAAAAAACAAAGTGGAAGACCCGAAGGGAAAAGGCCACTTGGAAGATCTAGACGTACGTGGGAGGACAATATGAGAATAGATTTAAGAAAAGTAGGATTTGCGAGGGATAAAAGATAGCTCGAATATATACAATTGTATGTACTGTGAAATAATCGATTAAATAATGACAATTTGTTTTTGCATTTTTCGTCATTTTCAAGAGACAGGTCATTTTTTTTGGGCATTTTTAGGTCATGTTTCAGTGGAGGTAGAGAGGAGCATTTCCATGTACAAATAACTTAGTTACTTTCAGACAACAGACAATCGTTTTTATTTGAGAATCTCCGCCAAGTTTTCATAGTTCAAGGTTTATTGTAAACACCACAGCATTTTGTCTTGTATCAATGAAGATTTTTCTTTCTTTTTAAATGGTACACATTTGCTAGGGTCAGTTTGATGGGCATGCCAGTTCAGGAAGAATTTATACTTCTTTAGTTACAAAATACTGTAATTGTTTCATATTGTAAATTCATACATAACGCACTGTCATCCATTAAATTGCTTTCAGCAATTCATTACTTTAAAAAACGAATTATAAGTAGACTTTGGATTTTAGGTAAAAACCTATTTTAATCCTTAAGTGATAGCCTATATGCGTGTTTCATAAGTGACTATGCCTAACTCTGATACTTTTATAGGACCTAAAACAGTCTATTTTTACGTTAGAGCCTAATATTGCTATTTTGCTCGTTTTCCTCTAAAGTTCAAAATAAGCCATTTTTTGTTATAAATTCTAGCATTTATTTTCAGTTCGTAATAAATTTTTAGCTAGGAATGTGCAGTACATGACACATTTATGTCGTGGTTAAATAGTAAGGAATGTTTTGTTTCAGTAGAAAAATTCCTTGGAATTCCCAAGAAAATGTAGTGTTTTTCTCCCGACTCCCAAATCCAGTATAAAAAAAATGTAGTTGTCTGAATCACTGAGGGTTACAAGGGGTTGAATATACTAACGTGCGTAGCTTCTGGGCGCAGGGATTAGTTTTTCACTGCTATGGTAGTAATACAGGCCCTAGTAATAAGTATATATAATTCTGTGTACCATAGGCCTATATCTGTGTTTTATCATGATTATTGATTAATGTTGACTTCAATAAATATAATATTCTGCATTGCAATTGAGATATTTCAGAAAATTGGCAACTTAACGATTTTATAAGAGACTATTTTACGATTTTTAGAACCTATTTTCCAATTTTTATAGCCTATTTTAGGTACCTAAAACAGCATTTTTAGCGACCTAAAAGTCCGAAGTCTAATTATAAGTAATAATGGTAAATTTACTGGTCATTAAAAAATTGTTCACTATTTTAGGTCATAAATGCATTTTTCCACTGTTCTATGGTCATTAAATGCCTTGCCCTATTAATTACTTTTCTGTTATTGGAACAGCGAGAGGATAATCTGTATCCTGAATGAGTGGCCTACAACTGACCTAGAGTCATAAAGTCATGATTAAATCAGACGGCTCTATTATTGTTAAGTTTATATGTCAATTTACCAATTGTGCAGTTCAATGGAAGAAGGACGCATGTGCATCGGTTCTTAAACAAGGCCAACTACTCTGGATAAAAATTACATACAACCCTTGTTATTGTAGCAAATATTTCTTATCAATAATATATTACTTCCTCTGCCCGTACCATAGGTACTATAGGTAGAGGAAGTATTGTTTTCGACCCTAAAATTCGAAGTTGAGTTTTTAGCATATGTACACGTTTCAAGGCCCCCTGAATCCAAAAATACTATTTTTGGAAACATGTCTGTGTGTGTGTGTCTGTGTGTGTGGAAGTTTGTGAACAGGCTAGCTCCGAAACGGAGAATCGTATGAAAACAAAATTTCGTATTTGGGTCAGGTACCTTCTGAAGATGTGATTCGAAGATTGGCGACAAATTTCCCTTATTTTTAAGGGGACTTTACATGAAGAAATTTTCGTATTTCGCGATTTTCTCGAAAACGGCTCTAACGATTTTCTTTAAATTTTGCGCATAGATTGCTTGTACCAAGAGCTAAAACTTTTATTTGAAACATTTTTTCGAACAAACTCTCTGAAGGGTAGTTATAAGCAACCCACTGTGAATACGTGCTTTTTGCAATACGGCTTCTTGTAAATCGCACGAAAACAAAATTTTGTATTTTGGTTAGGTACCTTCTGAGGCTGTGAAGATTGGCTACAACCTTTTCTTATATTTAAGGGGACTTTACATGAAGAATCTTTTGTTTTTTGCTATTTTCTCATAAACGGCTCTAAAAATGTCCTTTAAATTTTGTACATGGATTGCTTATACCATTTCAAAAACATTCTCTGAAGGGTGGTTGTAACCTACCAACTTGCCTGGTGAACAACTTAATACGCGGACATTTAAGGCATTTTATTCTATATAAGCACGTGAAGAGAGAAAAATATACTGTTGGCCCTGCTTACAGTAAAGAAATATCTGAGGGGAGTATTTGATAAATTTCGGAAATTATTCTTAACAGCAGAAAGTTCAAAAACGTTTGCAGTCACTTGTTTTTTTTCCCCATAGCCTGCGTTTTTAGTCGCAACATTCAAAGAAGGGGCTATAAGATAAAAAAGCATAATTAGCGTAAATGTTGCAAACTTTTATTTGGGCAGAGGAAGTTATGTGACTTTCACATCAGATTTTTTTGATGATGAATTTGAGGGGTAATGTATCCTGATCCCCCCAATATTTAATTTTCATCAATGCTCTTCTTTCCCGGTCGCTACTGGCAGCAGAGGAAAGCCACCTGCAATTCATTTCGCAATCGAAAAGTATTAGTAAAAACTGGATAGCGCTAAAAAAACACGGTTTCTGTCATTTTCTCACTCATAAGTCGTGAAAACGAAAATTTAAAAAAATCCGGCTTTGACGTATATTCGGAAACCCTTCAGTCCATCTATGTTAAAAATTTCAGATCTGTGCGTGTCCTTGATTTGCTCCTTCCCCCAGCTCTCTGGGAAAGGAAAAAATACATTAATAATAATTATAGTCAGGTGTTTTTCTTTTAGCACAATTATTTAAAAGTCAGTAGAGGCTTAAAAAAGTTTGCAGAAGTTTTACCAAATCGACAACATGGAAGCAGAATCCACAGTAGATTAGGAAAGGGGGGTCCAGAAGGTCCGGATCCCCAAAAATCAAAACCTATTATTTTATTTTTGTATTAAAAAAATATTTATTAAATTAAACAAGTTTTGTTGGTGTGTCAAATATGATTTATTTGGCAGTTTTCATAACATAATGGGCAGGCTTATTATTTCAATTGGCCCTTGGTACCTATGGTGCGGATAGAGGAAGTAAAAATGTCAAATTAAGTTCAGGGAGAGAGGGACACTATAAGCCATTTCTGCAGTGAACAGAATTTGACATGATAATGCATTCTCTCCTCCAGTTGAATTTTGCGCTGGAGAGAACACCATCTCTCGCAGACGTTATCAAGATATACATACACCATGATGAAGACAGGTAAGCCACCAATAAGGTCGTGCCATGTCTGTAATTAAAGATTCTGTCTCATTCTCAACCTGTATTGTTCGTTACGTAATTATTAGTACTTGAGTTGCTACGACTGTTCTTTCGGAGAAAATTTTAAAAAAGGAAAAAAAAAATCAAATCAAAGTTCACTATAAGGTCTTAGTATGCCTGTAAACGATTTGTGTACAAATTTTCAAATCATTATGTAGGTTCCGAGAAAATAGCTAAAAATGAAATTTTGTTAATGAAAAGTGGTATAAAAAAATCCCTTTAGGCAGCCCTACAGGCTGAGGTAGATTTCGAAGTGATTTTGGTTTAATTTATTGTCACTGCGCAGCACTCTTCTTCTTTAGCTTTGGCATGACAAACCCGTAATAATAACTGCAAAAAAGAGGAAAGAGCCCTTTTTCAAACATTCAAATCTCGCCTTATATGTGAGCTATCGAGAAACTAGTTACTGATTTGTAGAATACTCATGAAGAGCTTTTCAACGATACCCCACAAGACGTGGTTTCAAAAATTACGAATTTCCATCCCCCCACCCCCATTCGTACCTCCAAAACCCCCGAATCGTTGGTGTCACTGTGAACTCCATTGGGAGTACTCTAATTTATTCAAACAAAGTTTCTCTCTATACTTCATAGGGGCCGAGATATAAAGTTTTAAAAATTTCAACCCCTCCCCCGACCTCCATTGGGCCAATTTTGCTCATTAACGAACTAGTCCGAACTATTGGGCCTAGAAATAACATGACAAAATGTTTCAAATATCTTCAAAATTACGGCCGCTAGCGTGTAAAGATATATATATAAATATACCAAACAAACAAACAAAAAAGAATGGGCGGTGGTTTCGTACTTAGGAAGGGATGAAACGTAAAGATATGAAAGAATTTTTCGAAAATCATGACATGGTATCGATTGCAATAGGTCGATTTTTATTCGAAATCTATCTAAAATAAGAGAAAGTCAAGCTTCGTGTCATATCAAACTCAAATGCAGAAGTTCGGCTGGGAGGTGTTTAAACATCCACCCTACAGCCCTGACCTCTCTCCCAGTTATATCCATATTTTCCTACACCTCAAGAAATGACAGGGAATGAAAGAGAAGAGAATGACATAGAGGAGGAGATATTTGTCACACAATGGTTCAAATCCCTGGCGGCTGACTTCTACGACACAGGTGTCAAAAGTTGGTTCCACGGTATGACAAATGGTTCAAATCCAGTGGCAAATATGTTGAATAATAGATGAATACTTGCTGTATCTGTTGAAATAAATATGTCCATGAAATTATGTTTGTTTCTGTAAACGGCCCCAGGGAAACTTACATTAAAGCATTCCTAACAAACAATATCATATATAGTGCTGATGAATTTGAAGAAAAATGCCATAAGGCTGCATTGTTTTCACTGTAAACAAATGTAAATAAGATTAAATGGGTATGTAGAAACATGCCATGGTTATAAGTACTTTATGTGTTCTCTTTTTTTCTTTGTAAAAGTTATTTTGCAACTGGAAAAACTATACTTTGTATAAAGAGCAAGTCCCATAACATGTAGCCTACATATACCGAGACGGTAACGTCTTGGACTCGCATTCAGGAGGTCCCAGGTTCAAATCCCGTGGCCGTCCAATTTGACATGGGGTTTACGTGGTTTCCCCAGTCGTAAAGGCAAATGCCAAATTGAATATTTACATACCACGAATCATCCTCACCATTTCATGCTGCATCATATCAATTTAAATCAACATCATTTGAAACTTACCCAATAAAAATACACCAATTATAGAAACAATAGACAGTCAATAGCTCCATGGCCTACTCTACTGTATAGATACACATTCCGAACTCCTGATATGGCCTAGTAGTTAAAAAGGAGTATAAACACAGCTGAATTAATTAATTAAAAAAACTATTTTGCAAAAACAAACATTTTCTCTTCATTTGTTGTACTAACTTAAATTTTTGTAAGCCATCTACCATGAGCCAATGATGACTATACTTATAATACACTTCATATGTTCTCTTTATGAGCGATAATCCAATTGCTAAAGTTAATACGAATAAAAATAACTAATTTTGGTGCAGCCCTCAAAATGACTTGTCTAAATTAATTTGGCCCCCAGTTGCTTTAAAGTTGGACGGGCTTGAGCTAAATTTTTGCGACAAAAAAGTGATATGAAAGCGTTATAATGGTAGCATAAAGAAAAATCCATTAGAGGCAAGAAAAGTTAAATAAGTTCATAATCCGAATAGTTTAATTAATTATCCACCACAAATGAACAGAATGTAATGAGTTATGTACATTCATGAACCACAGATTATTGTATCTGTTGGACATTACATGAGAATATTATAGGAGAAAAATCCCTCTGACACTGGGACTTGAAACCAGGACCTTTGGTTATTCGCTCTATCAACCGAGCTAAGCCAGAGTTCACTTCACAGCGCCAGATGGAACCTCTCTCCTATGACTGATTGCCCTTAATGGTCTACCTCATTGACACACAAGTTACGTCATATGCAGTACTGTGAGGCACACTAATTAGTGATCTAGACACATTTATTGATGTGCCATTTGAGGGTTTCCCACTGTTGAGAATGGATAATGGCTTCTTGCTTGGCTGTCATCTTCTGGGAGAAGTGGAGTAACTGGGTAAAGGTCTACATTATATGGAAGAGACGAAGAAAGCATAGGTCTAGTGGGAGCCAATTTGAAAAACAAGAAGTGGAACAGACAAGCGGACAGGAAGCTTCTGAGCAATCTTATTTCTGGTCTAGTTTGAATTCCTTTCAATACGTCTGGAAACAGCTGAATTTATTCCTGCAATTGCCAAATGAAACCGAACAGCTAGTCAGGGTATGAAATTTCATTTCTGAAGGAAGTAGGTTAAACCAATAATTTTGGTAATCAACATATGGCATATAGCAAACAGCCTTCTGGGAATTACGAAGGTATAATCAAATAAATTAGCTCAGATTTATATTCTACACATAAATAGTGATCACTGAGGCTTTTATGAATGTAAATAATTTTAATTTTTTATCTACTTTGTGTAGATGCAACAATATTGTCTAAAATACAGTAAGCCAAAACCAATCAAATGAAATTCAAATGATATTGACAACTTTGAGATATTTCATGTCAAAAGTGACTTTTTGTGGCAATATCTATGATTAATTTAAATTTTGTTGCAGAAAGTATAATAAAATAGAATAGCAGTTTTTCAAAATTGAATACAGCCTCAAAATTCTGGTCACCAATGGCAATCTGCCAACCGGAAATGTTGTGCTCTGAGGTAGTATTATATATATATATACATACATTCACATTGCAAAGAGGTTAGAGAAGAGTGGGATCTGCCTGCAGTCACATGGAATTACACATCTGAGTGCGAACAAGAATATACTTTTGGAATATTGTGAATGATGAAAGAAATGGAAGATAGGACAGCGAAGAATGTTGATAGAATAAAATCCAGGAAACAGGAAATCCATGAAACATTATGATTTAAACTCCCTTGCTGGGACACATTTCAACTTTACAAAAAGTAAATTTTACTGAAATAATAAAATAAGGTAAACTGATATAACGAAGTGCTAGAAAATTTTTGTTTAATCAGTGATAATCGCAATCAACGTAGAAAAGAAGTTTTTTTAAATCGATTTCCGAGTTAACCTTCAAATTGATTCATTAAGCAGGGCTTACGGAAGAACAAAGGTCTAGTTTGATAAGCATATTTGAAGGAATATGTGGGCATTGTTATTTGTCAAATCTACTTGTAATGCAACTTCCTAAGCCGTATAAGAACACTGTAAAACAATATGTTGTCATGAAAACTGAGTTCCATTTCTAATATATTACAATAAAATAGACAGTAAATCGGGCATTACTCCAATACTGATCAACCAATTTGGTCCAAAATCAAAAGGCTTCCTCCCATGGATGTTATAAGTGCGAATCCTAAGGTTCATGAAAATCTGATAAAGTACATTTGAGTTATAACTACTAAAGCTTTCACGGCCGCCGACGTTCAATGATATTTCCATTTCCGAGCTGTATGGCCATGGTCTATCCCAGCGTTTTTCAACCTATGGTCCGCGGACCACTGGTGGTCCGTGAAGATGGTGCAGATGGTCGGCTGACATATTTAAAAAATATAAAGCAAGTGGAAAGTAAAGAAGTAAAATTTTTCCACATATTTTGTTATAATGACTTATAATTAATACCCCAAATATTAAGAATATAGGCCTTCTTTTAAAAATGGGATGTAAAATTATTGGTCCGTAAAATTTTTTAGGCATTTTAGTGGTCATCGGGTTCAAAAATGTTGAGAAACGCTGGTCTATCCGATGAAATTGCTGACATTTCGCCACGAACTGCGTCTGGCATCTGCAGCCGACCACCTAGCTGTAACGAGCTCTGAAGATGCCAGATGCAGTTCGTGGCGAAACGTCAGCAATTTCATCAGATAGACCACGGCCATATAGCCCGGGAGTGGAAATATATTTGAGTTATCACATGTACAGACACACGGACAGATGGACAGACATTTTCCCGTCCCCCACACAATCTCATGAAGAACCATTCTGGCACTTAATAACCATTGTTTGTTACAGCTGTTTGGTTCCTGTTCATCAGTGCAGTCACAGCAACTGAGTTAAACTCAGAAATGCAAGCATCCATATCAGCGTTTTCTACTAATCTCCTTAAAGTGAGTACCAAAATGTTACTTGAAGCTTTACTAATATTGACAAACAAGTTTCTCAGGCTTCCAGACAAGGAAATGGATTTAATAGGTCCAAGCATTCGGCAGTTAACTCTGGTGCCACTTTCTGGGCGGTGGGTTAATTACATAGAAGATAGACCTGCTGAATGTGTGTCAAAAAGGCTGGTAAGAATCGCTGGGACTTTGCATTAACTTTCCTTTTTCTCAACCTTCTTCCTTTGTTTTTTAAAAAATATTAAGTTTAGAGTAACACACTTAATTACTCCACTACCAAATTTTGGTAGAACATGTTTCGCATACATACTCAAATACTTATCAACTCCAAGTAGTTGACAAGTAGTTGAGGATGAATGCGAAAACATGTTCTACTAAAATTTGGTAGATGGAGTAATTAGGCATGTTAGTCAATTCACATTATTTTTGAAAAAAATGTTATAACTTCACTGTGAAAGTTCCATCATAACTTTAAAAAAAAAAAATCTTCCTTTAGTTCAGAAACCAGATTCTAGGATTGAAGCTCTATCCACAACGTGCAGTCCGCAGTTGCAGTTGGCTGCTTGGGAGTAGCACTTGAGCTGTCCACAATATGCAGTCGACATTGAGGTTAGGGAAACATTTTACAGTACAAAAAATGTGGAGGAATCGATTTATAATGCATTATATAAATAATAAACACATCTTACTTTTTCGTAGTAAGCTAATCTATTTAACTTATTTGCACTAGTAAATCATTTTCAATCTCGTAATATGTAACTTGCAGTCGGTAGTTGAAGATGAATTTCCCAACCGCCAACTGCAACTGCACTTTGTGAATGGCATCCATTAGTCACCAACGTTTTACTTTGACTACCAACTACAGACTGTCAGCTGCCGACTGCAACTGCATTTTGTGAATGACGTCCATGAGTCACCACATGTTTTACCACGACTACCAACTACCGACTGTACATTGTGGATAGAGCTTTAGCATCAATCAGCAGTTCATCCCGGAAACCACAAAGCTGGATTTAAGGGAATTAGGATTTACAAGGGATGATTGGATGGAGTTAGCACAGATTAGGGTTTAATGGCGGGCTCAGGTAAGCGCGGCAATGAATATCTGGATCCTTTAGCTTGCTGAGGAATTTTATTGTCTATTGACATGAGGTACAGACAGGAGTGATTTGATGGCTCCAGATGTTGTGGCAGAGTCCTATGAGACAGGCATACAAATGTTGGTGCAGCGATACGATAAATGCCTCAATAATGGTGGCGACTATTTAGAGAAGTAGCCAATGAATCTCTGTAAATATTGCAATAAATATTTCTTACCATTTTTTTTCTTCCTTCTTTATTGGCGATCAAAATTTACTTTCTGGATGACCCTCGTAATAGGGACTAAAATGTTTGGTTTGGATACTGTATTCATACTTCAAACTACTTACAGGAAATACTGCGAGAAGAGAAAGGAGATGTGATGATATCTGCTCTGAGTGTATACTCGCTGCTTGCCATTCTCCAATACGGCTCTCATGCTAACACAAAGCAACAGATGGACGAGGTTCTTCACGCTTCCAGGTCTGAAACCAGGGAAGCCTTCCTCAATCTCACCAGGAGCATCGAGGTGTGTCCATACCCAATACCAAATAGTTTGCAAGATTATAAAACAAATGCTACAGGCCTTGCAAGCCACAAAGCTCTCATGCAAAACGCAGAGCCTATATCCATTGTAGTGTAATCACATAAATAACATAGATAAAATCAAGTAAACTGATGTAACAAACTGCCAAAATGCTTTTCTTTAATCATTTATAATTGCAATTATGATATGCAGAAAATAAGTTATTTTTGTTATCAATTTCTGAGTTAAGCTCCAAAACTATTCATTAAGCAAAGCTTATGGAAGAACAAAGGTCTGGTTTGATAAGCATACATGTGAAGGAATATGTGGGTAGTGTTATTTGTCAAAGCTAACCGTATTGCGACTACCAAAGCCGTATACGAACACTGTAAAAGAATATGTTGTCATGAGAACTGATTTGCATTTAATAAATTCTTACTAATTTATTACCATAAAATAGGCATTAAATTGGGAATTACTCCAGTAGGCCTACCGGTCAACCGATTTTGTCCAATATCAATATCCTTCTTCCCATGGGCATTATAAATGTGTATACCAAGTTTCATGAAAATCAGCTAAAGCACTTGAGTGCAGATACATGGCTAGACAAACAGACATTTTCCCATCCACTACAGAATCTCAGAAAGTAGTCTGCCATTCTGGCACTTAATGAATGTATGTTATTCTTGGTCAGTCGTGGTGGTCAGGACGTAAAAATCCTGTTCTCAGAGTCCTCCGAAATATACATTAATTTTTTGGGGCACATGTCGTAGATTTACAGAACGGAAAAGAACTCCAAGCCTAAATTAGAGCCTCTGGACAAAATTTCTTGAACCTTTCATGTCCAAGTAATACCTTAGTTTCCGGAGGGGGGGGGGTAGAGAGGCGATGGGCTTGTCCCTCTGCCCTCTCTTGGAAAATATGCAAAACAAACTTCACATAGGTAACAGAAACCTCAACTTGGAGGCCCTACGCCCCAACATAGGGGATATAGGAAAACAGAATGTTATTCTTGCAATGTTGTATTTGTTATTATTTCTGTATTGTTTGTACAGTGCGCCCGAGAATAGTCTCCGCAGCGGCTACTTGTTGGAGAGGCAGCTAGCTGCAGCAGTTAAGTTGGCACTCACCACAGCCGATCATTGCAGGTGCTGGAAGAATATTCAATCTAAATGCTTGCACACTGCAATATGTAGTGATTAGTAATTAGACAATGCACCCATTGATAAAGTGGCAATGACCTCTGCCTGCCTGCATACACAGCTGGCGGTTTGTTTTTATAAAAGCTCGTGTTGCCAACGTAACTGCTGCAGCTAGCCCTCTCTCCAGCAAATAGCAACTGCGGAGACTGTTCTCGGGCGCACTGTATTTGTTACCCTCTGTCACTTTCAGCAACATTTATATTAACAAAGCTTTTCAAATAAAAATATTTATCAAAATTGTTTAACACTGACAAAATGCTAAACCATGTTCAATTTTTTAGGATGCTGATTCGATAGAATCTTTAAGATTCTGGAGTTTTGGAAAGATGAAGGATTTGCACACATTCACCCCTGGTGTTGAGGAAATTCTTTACGAAGACTACGCCTCACGTTTCAATGCACACCAACTGCCGTACTACAAGACCGGCAACATCAGCATGCGCACAGATATGGTACTCTCAGGTAACAAGACAGAGTTACATTCACTCTATGTATGACAGACTTCTACTACACAAGTGTTCAAAAGTGTACGACAAATGTCTCAATTCCTGTGGCGAATATGTTGAAAAATAGCTGAACACTTGCTATATCTGTTGCAATAAATATTTCCATGAAATTTTATTTTGCTTGTGTAAACAGCCCCAGGGAAACTTACTTTGTGGACGGCTCTCGTATATTCTTTGACCAACTTTTATCAGTTTCTCCCATATGAGCCTAAATGGTTTTTGTCATGGTTTTTCTATCAGTATAAAATAGATAAGGGTTTTAAAACAAGTGTCTTAGTCATTCTGGTGGTAGTGTTTCATTTATTTTAAGTTACATGATAAAGTTACTCTTAAGAAAGAATTATATGAGCGCATCCATGAAGTAAGTTCCCCTAGGGTCGTTTACACGAGACATTTCTCATACCGTGAGACCAACTTAAGAACACTTGTGTCATAGAAGTCTGCCGCCCTGGATTTGAACCATTGTGTGATAACCATTTCTGTTTCTCTATCAACCTCTACCATTCTCTGTCATTCCTTGAGGGGTAGGAAAAGAAAAAAATCTCTGGGTGTGCAATCTGAGCTATAGGGTGGAGACTTCAACACCTCCCTGCAAATCTCCTGCAAAAGTTCGGCTAGGAGATGTTTCAACATCCACTCTACAGCCCGGACCTTGCTTCCAGTGATTTCTATCTTTTTCTAGACCTCAATAAATGACAGAGAATGGGAGAGAAGCGGAGATGGTTGTCACACAGTGGTTCAATTCCCAGGGAGCATACTTCTACGACACAAGTGTTCAGAAGTTTGTCCCACGGTATGACAAATGTCTCTATTCCTGTGGCAATTATGTTGAAAAATAGCTGAACACTTGCTATATCTGTTGCAATAAATATTACCATGAAATTTTGTTTTGTTTCTGTAAACAGCCCTAGGGAAACCTACTTTAGGTATGCTGTTTTGAATATGACTTTTTTACTGTTATATTTGTATGCTTATGGGTTGTGAAGCTCAGGATTTTTATGTTTTATAGATAAGGTTTCCGAAGATGAATTGTTTGACATGATGAACTTGTTGGCCTTCTATGGGCTATGGTCACATAAAGGAATCAGTCATCAAAACATAACATTCAACCCAGAGCCAGGAAAGGAGATCAAAGTACGAGCGATATCCATGAGGAAGACTTGTTTCTATGGAAATTCCTCTGAGGTGGGAGCAAGATGGGTCCATATGCCTCTGGCGGTGAGTAAACCAAACAGAAGTTTATTATTCTATATCAGAATGTGAGGTAAGAAAGTTGTATTGCCCATACTTAGGGTAGGGAAAACTACACTACTGTAACAAAACATATTTTTATCTTCTTTATTCTTTTCCTCTTCTTCCTGCTCTTAATTTATTTATCATTATCATTATTATTATTATTATTATTATTATTATTATTATTATTATTGAGCCATTAAGTAAAATAACAATAGGCTACGTCAATATATAAAAACACAAACATTACATCATCCCCTTCTTCCCCTCCGCTTTTCTTTTTGTTTCACATTTTCATTCACAATAAGAGAATAAAATAAGAATAAGCACCAACAAACTGACAGCTTTACGACTATGTTAAAAACACTAGGGTGGAAATCTTTAGAATCCAGAAGGAAAATAAATAGATTAAAATGTATGTATTGTGTACATACACGAAACAACCGGCATGGGAAGAGCTTCACAGCAAAATTAAAGAACCAGATTATAAAAGTAGGAAGGATCACATACACAAAATAAGAGGTAGATCTCAGAGAACAAATATTGCCAAATTTTCTTTTTTAAATAGAGGGATTCAGGATTGGAATGATTTACCTGCAGAAATCTTCGAAACGTTTTCTGCTAACACCAACATTTTTTTTAAATATATTGAACAGAGTATATGATAATGTATAATATATATATTTTTTCCTATAATATTCTCAGTATGCAATTTTTATATGCTACAGTTTTGAATGGAATGATTTTTTTTAAAATTATTATTATTATTATTATTATTATAATTATAATTATAATTATAATTATAATTATAATCATTATTATTATAATTATTATTATTATTATTAATATTATCATAATCATCATCAGGTTTGTAGATAGCTGTTGTGATATTTAATGTGTAACTGTATGTATAGTGTGTCATTTTTGTATATATGTATGGCTGGTATTTATTGCAACACTGCCACTGGGTTGTGGCAGTGAAATAACATAAATAAATAAATAAAAATCTCTTCTTTGCCACATATTAGAAAAGGGAAACAAATTGACACATATAATATTTTTGTTTTCAGGTTAAAAAGCCTTGTGTGTGCAGAAACAAGCCAACAGCTGAGGAATACTGGGTAAGACAAGTTCCGGGGGTGGTTCAAATTTATGTTCCTAGGCCAGCCTTGATTTTAAGCCCCACATATCCCAAAATGTTTTATCAGTGTAAAGTTTCTTTTCTTGAATTTCTAAGAAAACAATATTGGTGGCTATCATCCATAGGGCTAAGCTAAGCTACTGGTTTGCAGTAACAACTCAACCTCCAAACATTGTTATAAAAGGTTGTTTCTAAAATAGCTTCATCGTTATAGTGAGTTACATTTAACATTATTAAGATAGGAAACAAAATTATTGCTATATAGCCTATGTGGGTTTATCGTTATATCAATATTCGTTATATGGAGATTTGACTGTATGTACTTTTTTGAACCCAAGTGTAAAAATGGTCATTGGCAATTGGCCTCTGGGATTATCGAACAATAAGCAACCCTCATTAGGAAGGGACTCATTGTGAAACCACCCGGGCCCTAGGTGGTGGAATGAGTCGAGGCTCTTAAGAATTGGTGGCGACTATACTAGACTCAAGACAGCTGAGATAGTTCATGACCATGCTACTAGATAAATATCACACAGATCATATCCTAAAAGCTGTTTTCTTTTGGTAATTCCTTCCATACTATTCTAATCTTGTAATTAATGTCTTTCCTTGGTTCAATTGCAGAGTGATAGAAATGTGTCGCTGCTTCTTGTCCTGCCAATGGAGAAACACGGCCTGGAGAAGTTAATGGAGAAATTAATTCCTGAGGATATTATAAACTTCATTAACTATTCACCTGAGCCCGAGGACTGGACTCATGTTAAAGTCACTCTGCCTCCTTTCAACATCAACACTTCTCTGGATTTCATTCCCTATTTAAAGAAGGTAAGTTGTGTGCTTTGTATGACGAGGCATGACAACTCGTTCCCCCAAAATGTCAATAATTAAATCAATGAAGGAAGGTATATTTTAAGTTAGTGATGTGTTATGGATATTGGTTTCAAATAACTGATGTGAAATTCACATAACTTCCTCTTTCCAAATAAAAATTAGCCTCTTGTATATTTACTAGCTTAAAAGGCCAGGCGTTGCCCAGGTTTTGTATTTTGTAATTGGAAATTAACTTATAAAGGACTTTCGACTTTCAAATTATAGGTCCTTATACAGGTATTTAGAATTTGAAATTAAGAAAAACGACTTATCACAATCAAACTATTCCCTCAGAAAAAGCTTGATATAGCTTTTTATGGCTTTAGAGGATGGAGAATTTTGCACCCCATCGCTTGTACACAGCAAGTTTGGTAGGGGATCAAATAAGAAGAAACAGAAATTCCGGTAGAACATAAAATTGTATTGTCTTTGCAGAATATTTTATTTCTCACTCTCATGTTACCATAAAAACGTTTTGGGGATGAAATTAAAAAAAAGTTCAATATCACTTTCATACTTCCCTCCCCAAAAACTTGGGATGTAATAATATACATTATTACCATACCTCGTTCGGTATTCTCTATGTCCAGGGTAGAGAAAGTTATATGACTGCAGCACATTGTGCACTATTTTCATGGATTTCATTCTTCAAAATTTATTTATAACATGAATTATATTATATATAAAAGTTCTTCACAGGTTGACAGCCGAGTCAATGGTTTAATAAACTCCGAGCTTTCGGACTCCATATCTCTGAGTCCTTCTTCTGGGAAAGTGGTGAGATGGCGGAAGAGGCCTGTATATATTTATTATTAGGGGAGAGCGTGGAGGGATGGGACGTTTTTACTTTATTAATTTTTTTAAATTTTTTGGTTTAATGTTGGCAAAAACTGATTGCATTTCTGAAAACTGTTTGGCTTCAGAATATAAATATGTTATACTGAAGATTAAAATTTTTATTTACCTTGCAGATAAATAACATTTTTTATATCATTATCAAGTGTCCCATCCCTCCTAACTGGGTAGGTGGCATGGGACACTGTTCAAGGAGGTATGGGACAGAGCTTTTGAGCCTCAATGTCCATATAAATAACGTTGGAAATCCTTATAAAGTTTAAAAAAGCCCCTTTTCAATGCATTTAAGTAGAACATAACAACAAGAGAGTTATAATAGGTGACTCGGAACAATAAGTCTCTCAAAAAAAAATTTAAGTAAGCAAGTTCGACTTCCAAATACAGCATGTCTTTAAATCTATCTCTCATATACAAAAATCAACCCATATCACTACAAAATAGAAGAAAAACACTTTAAAATACACTTTCAATTTTGCAGGAAATATGGGAGGCTATGTTTCTCATTAAAATGGTGTCCCTTCCCTCCTGCATAAAAATGTCCCATCCTTCCTGCATTGTAGTTATCACATGATTTAGCTTCTAACACCCAAACTATAAGACATAGGCCTTACTTTCAATTGCCCTACACTACTGAAAAGTCAGATCTTTTCATTAGTTACAAAATATATATGGTAATTTTCCAATTTTAAAAATTACAAGGCTCTTTAGAAAGTCGGAAAATTTATAATTTATTGACAGAAATGAAGTAAGTTCGTTTTCTCTTAAAGTTACAGCATAAGATCCACCATACTTTCTAATATAGCAGACTATTGCTGTTGCAAACTTCTGAGGCCAATTTGTTAAGAATTTCAATTGTAGTTTTTGTATTATATTGAACGTCCCATCCCTCCTTTGTCCCATCCCTCCACATTCTCCCCTATTTATTATTCTGTTTATTTATTCTGGCAGAGCTAAAGCCATTTGGCCTTCTCTTCCGCTCTACCAGTAAAAAAAAACTACATTACTATTACATAACACAAATACGCCGGAGCAGTTAGTGGGTTCCAGCCAATGGCAGCGTCAGTAAAACTCTCTTGAAAAATTCGCCTAGTCGAAAAAGACGGACGTCACGGGGAACACAGGTTATGTAGGTCTCTTCTTTAAAATGTTGAGGGCCGGTTTCCAAGCCTCGCTTAGAGGAAGGCCTTTGTCTCTGTTTATGATGTTGTTACTGAGACTGATTTCAATGGCCCCTTTAACCAGCCAGTCCATATACCCATTCGTCTTGTCCAGGATCTTGGTCTGGTCGTATAGCATTCTGTGATTTCGCTCGATGCTATGTTGAGCTACAGCAGACTTGTCCGGACTTGTTCGCCGAGAAAAATTCAAATCTTATATGAATTATATTGATATCTTCTCTAATTTATCAAAGTCCCGTTTCATTTATTTCCAAATCTACCTGTGACCACTAGCAACAATACACTGTTGTCATGTGAACTGTACATGGAATGTGATTTGGATTTGATAATTCTGTGTAAAAAGGGATTAAGTATTCTCAAAAACACTTGATTTTTTGCATTTAAAATAAAAATTTTGCCTATTATAGTTTAGGCTCTAACTTACGTTGATTCTCTGTCAGTCAGTCAGTCAGTCAGGACAAAGCCTCTTATATATATATATATATATATAAAACTCTGCATTCAGCCCTTTTACACAAACAAAACAACACAGAAAAGCACACTAACAGCTTGGCTTTATATAAATAAGAAAACTGTCAAAAGTCCAAGGTAGATAGAAAGACTACAGTGCCATCTCTGTGGAAATAATTGAACTTTTATATTGTTTCACGGAGGTGAGGTCTCACTTGGGGACAGGCATGTTTAGTGCAAAAAATTGTCTTTACAAATTGATATATTTGCTTTTCAGTTATTAATGACTCATTTTTTGAGCTTTTTGTTCTTGTTATAACACTAAAATGGAGTAGAATTTAAAGTCTGTTGAAGTATGAAAGAATGAAAATGACAAGTCAGGCATTGGGACATGACACGGAGGTGAGATCTCACATACTGTGCCCTAAAATGCAGAAAATTGTAACTTTTGTTTAAAAAGTGGACTATGGGATCAAATAGACCTTATTTCAATCTAACTTATCGTAATAATTCATAACCCATAAATACTCATTTTACACCAGAAAATCAATTGCGACATGAATCTGCCCTTTTCTGGAGAATGACCCATACACAGTTGGTCAGTCGAGAATTGTTAAATGTGCATGTACAATGCCACTTCGCTTTCTGTCATTACAGCTTGGGGTGCAGGATTTGTTCGGCAAGCAGTCTGAACTATCAGGATTCTCTTCACACCAGGAACTCTATGTGACACAGGCTGTCCAGTCGGGACAATTTATTGTTGATGAGTATGGAGCTCGGACAAAGCTGTACTCAGGTGAGTCATTCGCAACACTTTGTAGTCATTGAGGGGGAAGAAAAAGGATAACTACCTTAGAGCATGTTTCAAGATCTGTTGCTCTCTTTCTCAGTTGACCTCAACTGCTGGAAGCTTTGTAGTCCCTTTCATGCTGGTATTTCGAAATTCATTAATCCATTTTTTTTTTTATGTGTTGGCCGTGGTGGTCTAGAGGTAGCGTGCCTCTAAATCCGAAGGTTGCGGGATCAAACCCGGCCTTGGTCAATGGATTTTTTAGGACATAAAAATCCTGAGCACGGAGTCCTCCAGGAGGGACTTTAAGCTGGGGGGCCCATGTCGTAGCTTGGACAAAATTTCTCGGCCCTTTCACGTCCAAGTAATACCTTAGTTTCCGGAGGGGGTTGAGAGGCGATGGGCTTACCACATGTCCCTCTGCCCTCTCTCAGAAAATAAGTGTAATAAAATTCACATAGGTAACAGAAACCTCCACTTGGAGGCCCTTCACCCCAAAATAGGGGATATAGGAAACCAGAAGAAGAAGAAGAAGTTTATTGGATGAATAATTTCCTCCAGAGTAATCATTTTTTTTAGGAACTCTCTCCTACTTTAATTTTTGGCAGTTTTCTTGTAAGTTATCTTAATTTCTTTTCCAGTCCCACTTCGAAATCGATCACATTGAAGCTAAGAACTCTTCTTGGAGTCCTTGCTTCACTCCCGTAGCATTTAATGGGTGGTGAAGCATTAAAAATGTCATATAATAATAAATAGGCCTACAATATTAATAACACCAGACATTATTAATGGTATCAAAAAAGTTCACTTAAAAAAATAAAAACAGCTGATCTTAACTGCATGCAGCAGAACAATGTGATATATTGATGATCTTGTTTACATATATATAGCGATGTGTTTTATTTATTTTTGTGGTTTTAAAATGTTGATGATATGCTTAGGTCTGTAAATATTCGTTAAATAGTCACAATAAATATAACTTGAGATCCACATTCTCCCAATATAAATTCATGAGCAATTTATCGATAAAATCAGGACTTTAACTTACAGCTTATTAAAACTGTTTTCAACACTCCTGAATTCCTAAAATTTGACCTTGCTTTGAAAAGCCATTTTTGTTGTTTTTGTAGATGTTTATCTAGATCAATATGTCAAGTTTTCGTTTGTGTTTGTGTTTATTTTATCTCACAGTGTCCCGTTTCATTTTCTGTTCAGTAATCTC